>CBVK0100228986.1:0-23684 GCA_900067695.1 Picea abies | reverse complement strand
CTCTTCCGATCTCACCCTAGCTTGGTGCGCAAGGTATGGATGGTATTGGTGAATTATGAAACTTCTTGTCCCCTCTCTTGTCGTAGTGTGGTCCATCTCATGTACTGGTCCTCATAGTTTCCAATAGGGTAATATTGTTCATTTACCGCATCCACAAAAAAATTCCAAGTGGGATCTGTTGTTGGATAAATCGGTGAATGCACACATAAATTGATCTCCCTAGATCCACCTAGATCTAGAACAAAATGAGACAGGACATGGTTCTTTCCCTAAGATTAATCATTGAATTTAATATCAGATAATAGATGAATGGCATACCTTTGAATATCACTTCCTTATGTCTTTGTTGTCCCTACTTCACTTCAGTGCTCTTGTGCTATTTATCCTGCAATGAAACACAAACCAACCAAAGTGAAAGAAACAATAGTATGTTCAATGAAAAATTATACATATGATAAAGGAGTCATGTAATAAAATGAGAATGATTTTATGGGAAAGAAACATGCCACTGAATTATATTAAGTAAAAGTGGAAGATCCAACCAAACAACATTGATGTTGCAAAGTTCCCTTTCAGTGGCCCTTTGCTCCAACACACAAACTTGCTCCAAACTTGCATGAAGAAGATGCATAATAACTTGATTAACAAATGGATACCTCAAGCATCAATTGAGATAGAATCCTTCACTCAATTCTCAGCCTATTCCATCATAAATTCCTTTCTTTCTTTCTTGCTTGTTGCTTGACCTTTTCCATGATAAATCCATCATTATATAGGAGAAAGAGAGATGGTTAAAGAGATTAGGATGATCCCACCAAATCACAAGTGAGTAGGATCCCAACCATACAGATGCCACGTCATATTCTATAATATTCCTTATATAACTTTCATGAACTTCAACCTTTTCTCAGTATTTCAACACCGCTGCACCCTGGCTATAATGTAGCCTATGGAGATGTCGCAAGCCAGTTTCATAATAGCCTATGGATATCAGGCATTTTCTCACTATACCATATGGATGGCCTATGGAGACATTCTAAAAACAATTTTTTGGAAGACAAATCAAGTCACTTTTCTCACGAGGAAATGTCC
Organism: Picea abies; assembly: GCA_900067695.1. Taxonomy (NCBI): domain Eukaryota; kingdom Viridiplantae; phylum Streptophyta; class Pinopsida; order Pinales; family Pinaceae; genus Picea; species Picea abies. Next base: position 22,592 of record CBVK0100228986.1, on the reverse strand, counting down.
TTTTGGAAGCCTAAACACATGATCACCAGGGTGACTGAAATAATGTGTAATTGAATGCCCCCCAAAGTATGAGGCTAGAACTTGTGACAACCAAAATACTTTGTAGAATATGTGTGTGTGTCAGAAACAAGGAGCGCACCAAATGGAAACCTGCAAACAACCAAACATCTACACAATATTATACCATTTCTGAGGTAGGCATTCCCATGCTCAGACTACAAGTGATTTGAATCATAAATGTCAGTCATGGACACCAATAATACACTATGTATCCATGTCACCAAAATTCTACATAGCCACCAGGAATACACTGTGGATCTATGCTTGTAGAAAACTTAGATTCGGACATAGCCATGAGACATACAAAGTGGATCTATGTGCCAATACAAATCATAAACACTCCATCGAAACCCAGATCGAAACAATGAGATACAGGGTCTTCAATCTCGTCGTTCGTAGGTATGAATCTAACCATGCGATTATAGGTGCTGAAGTCAAACATGGTAGAAACTAATTGATTACCGGTCATTGATGAAAACCATTAACAAGTGCAAGGGAAATCACCATTAATTTCAATGACTCCCAAGATACCTTAGTACAATCCAATGAATGTGAATAAATGAGCTAAAGTCAAGGACTCACTAGAATCTCTCAATTAGAGGCCAATGATTTGAACCCATTGTCGAAAGCGAAGAAACCTACCATTGAGGCATGCAAGTTCTAAGGTACTAATTGATTTCTAAGTCATGTTCTTGGATAATGAGTTGAAGTCGACAAGAAAATACTTGTCATGGGAGGGCCTTGATGTATCCCCCATCAATGACATGAAATAAGTAACAGATTTAAGGTATATCAATGTATGAAGATGATTTGAAATTGACACAAGGAAGGCCGACATGGTAGGAATTGATAACTGCAGATGGTTGACTCGATAGAAGGATTGTGTAAGGTTGGACTTCTCTTGAACATATGATGACACGACAATGGTCTTGGAAACATTGACTCAAATATGACCCAAGATATGAACTTGTGGAAGGTCAAACAAGAGACAAATGGATTTCCCAACCCGTATTCAATGATGAAGGGGGTGTCATGTTCAAGAGAAACTATTACTGCCACTAACACGGATACAAAGACACTTTTCTTACCCAAAATTTCCCCCACCAATTATGGTGAGTACCTCTTTATTTTTGCGTAAGCTTGAGGAGGATAACATATGCTTGTTGATGTAATCTCATCCTTTAGATGAGTCCCTCGGAGTATGTTTAACGAACCCTAAGAAGGAGTGGTTCGGTTCCATATAGGTGTTTTGATGTTTGTTTAACGAGTCCAAAGAGACAAAACTCGGGGGTTTTTCATGTTTAAAGAGTCTGAAAAACACTTAAAGAGGACTCTCTCAGTTCATTTTTCATAAATTAGTTTGATGAGACCGAAAAAGTGATAACCTACCACCCATCAAATGTTTTCTTCAAATACTTTTACGAGCGTGAAAAGAACAAGGTCGCTCGGAAATATTTTCATGTTTATGGAGCATGAAAAGACCTTAAAGGATACTTCATAAGTTTCATTTTTCATGTTACCATGATGAGTATGAAAAAATGAAAAAAGTATACTCGGTTACGTTCTCATTGATTTGTGAGCATGAGAATGAACAAAGGCTGAGCTTGAGGTTTTTCCTGAAAAATCTAAAAAGTATTTGTACATGCGACAAACGTAAAAACTAAACAAGAAACATATCTGAGTCTCATCATTTAGGCCCATAATTTCTTCACCTACGAAAAACCAAAACACTCATAATACCATTAGACCTCTTAGGTTTTGAGTAAAATAAATAAAATAATAAAAAATATCAATAAAAAAGTAAAAAAGTAAATAAATATAGGTCAAAATGCTTTTTTACCATTCTATTGTCATTTTACCCAAAACTTGTCCAAAAACTCTATTTTACCTCAATATTCCACTATAGATCGCAGGAGGCATGAGCAACCATTCGATGAACGACTTCTGCCAAAAAGGTAATCTTCTTGTCCTCTTTCTCTTCCATGGATTAATTTTTATTTTTACTGGTTCAAAATAGTTTTTTGAGTTGGATTTTAGGTCAATAGGTGCACATAGGGTCTACCACATGTGGCATATATCAAGCCCTACAGAAACCATAGGTTTTCACAGGCAACCTTCAGTTCCCAGTTCCCCTGTGGAGGTTCCACACTGTGTATAGAACATCACTTGCAACGAGTGAAACTCAAAATTTCTTATGTGTATTTAACCAATGAAAACTTTCCAAGGAGGTAAAATAAAGATGCTAACCATCTTCGTATGGCTCCAATGCAAGTTTTGACCATCAAAATTTTGGAGTGGAGGGAGAAAGAACACGAGGATGATGATTTCATCACCAAGAATGACCTAGGCATGGCTAATTCCCTCCGACAGTGTGTCTTGCTGAAGTTCTTTAAGATCCAGGGCATGAGGGCCCAAGTGAGGCTACTTGAGTATTTAGTCCACATGTGGGATGTGGATCAACAAGTATTACATGTGGGAGTCTGCATACTCTCTATAGATATCGAGGATATATATTTTTTGACAGGATTATCTCACTGTGGATCCCATGTGACACTGACAGGAAACAAAGGCGGAGGTCTTCCGATGAGTGAGTATGTTCATCGGTATTGTGAACCAGGGGCCGAGAGACGTAAAGTTAAGGTTTCCATTAGCGATGTCTGGGATTTACCCCTGCGGACTATCCTATTCACTGTCTTATATGGTGGGGAGTGCATATCCTCATATGGCTCTCCAAAGTTACTTCCAGAATGTAGTGGAGTGCATGGAGCCCTAGGTATTTAACTAGTGCGACGGGGTTCTTTGTAGCATGAAGAAACAACTGACAAAGTGTAAGAAAGGGGACCTAAAATAGGTTTGGATATGGGTACGTTTTAGTGTCCTTCTTCCTTGAGAGGGTTCCTCATTTGCACTTACAGGTAGAGTGGGGCATTTTGGCCCCACAAGATCTAAGGATGAAGAGGTGGTGTGACCTCATGGCTTGGCATGTGGTTGGCCCCATCATCAAATATAATGATGTATTCTTTGATTGGTTGAGGCCTTAGCTAATGATGGTAGATGATTATGCATATGCTAGTTTGGACTTCAGAGGCAACCTGAACTATGTTCTTCCTGAAGGCTTTCAATGGGGGAACTTAAGTAAGAATTTTTTTTTGTTTTTATAATGTTTTTGTAAATTTTGAAATATGAAATGTTTTTTTATGTTTTTAATCAGAGGACTAATGAAAAACTTTTTGATAACATAGATGTAGGACCGCACTGGCCTCTAGGTACATCCCCCATCCAGATACGAGGGGAAGCAATCGAGGCAGTAGGATTGGCTTTCACTGATTACGAGGCAATCGAACAGAACCTGGAGGGGTTGATAGCAAATGTCCTAGATATCTCTATCGATGAGATTCTGAGACGTTATCAACTCCATACCATGGACATATCTAGTTCTCTTTGTTGACTGCTCTATAGGGTAGTTTAGGTAGTCTTGTGTTATCATGAGCAACATCCTTGATGTTATTTTGTATATGAATCCATGTGCTTCATGTTTTGATATTTTGGTCTTCAGACGCAAACACTTTTTGTAAAAACTTGTATCGTTATATATACATGAGGATTCTACCAACTTGCTTGCTTTATATACAAAATGTGATTAGATTTATAAATGTCTCAAATGTCTGTCTAACACATAATTAGCTAATGCATCTGTTAATGTGTTTAAACATCTAAGAATGTGTTGATATTCAATATAGTCAAAATAACGTTCCAAGAGGCGAATTTGTAAATATACCCTTATTAAAGTAGAACTTCGGATAGCATAGACATTACTCAATTGTAGTATTACTAACTACAAATCAAGTCGTACAACAAGATGACGGATTCCAAGTGAAACAACGTCGATCAACAATTCAATGACTACACTGTATTATGCAATATTGTTAGCTGCGCAGTCGAGGAAAACACCGTGTAGATTGATTAATTCATTCGTAGGTGCATATATTTCCCAAGCATCAAATGCTATGTTCTGAGTACTATGAATAGCACCATCGACGAAGCCAATGTAGGGTAGTGAAGACACCGACATGTGGAAACCAAGAACAATGCAAGGTAAGCAGTAGGGGGTCGAAACCAAACAATGAAAAAACACACAAAAGTAACACACAAGAGTATGATACAGTAAAAATACAAGTAATCATGCAAAGGCAACCTAATCATAGTACTTCTTCAAGTAAATCCCATCTCGAGGCTCACTCAAAGGAATTCCATCATAATCCACTAACTCATAAGCTCCCTTCTCCAACACTCATTTGACAATATAAGGGCCTTGCCACATAGCCTCAAATTTTCCGGCCCCTAGTAAATCACAATATTGTTCGTAGAGGAGAACTATATCACCCTCAGAGAAAACACGTGGCTTGACATGCTTTTCATATTGAGCTTTGACCCATTTTTTCTGATCTTCAATAACTAGGGTGGCATCACGGTGGGTTTCATCTAATTGCATCAGGTATAATAGACGTTCCTCTTCAGCAGAGGTGTTGGGGAGAAGTTCAATGGTTAGCTTCAAATATGGTATCTCACATTCAATCTATAGGACAACTTCGATACCATACACTAATTGGAAAGGTGTAAATTCCATGGCAGACTTCACGGATGTCCGATAGGCCCATAGTGCTGAAAACAACATCGTGTGCCAACCGGTCTTATGAATTCCTATTTTCCGTTGAAGAATAGTAATAAGAAATTTTTTTATCCCTTCGACCTGGGAATTGGCTTGTGGATAATAAGGGGTTTATTTTTCATGTCGAAGACCCAACTTTTCAATAAGCTTGGACATCATGAAATTTTGAAAGTGGCTACCGTGATCAGTAACGATAGCTTGCAGGATTCCAAATCGAGTGATGATATGATTGAATATGAAAAGTGTTGCAGTTTTTCTAGTGTTATCGAATGTAGGCATCGCCTCGGCCCACTTAGTGAAATAATCCATGGCTACGATTATGTATCCATGCCCCTCGATCGAGTGAGGGTTACATGTCATGAAGTCAATTCCCCATTTTGTGAAAGGACCAACGGAAAATATAGGGTGTAAAGGAGTAGGATAAGATCTTATCTTGTTATTATACATTTGACAAGCATGGAATTTTTGGATGGAAATAATACATTCTTTAAACAAAGAAGGCCAGAAGTACCCTACTCATAAGATCTTTTGGGCAGTGGCATACCTAAACATATGATCGCCACATGCTCTAGAGTGGCAGTCATTCAAATCTTTCTTAGCCTCATCATAGGTGAGAAATCATTGGAAAATAGAGTCAACACCACAGTGATAAAGAGTGTCACCAAGAATTATGTATTGACGGGCTTGATACCGTATATGAAGACGGTCTGTACTAGAAAGGTCGGGCCAAAAAGTTTGAGTCTAGAGATAAATGATAATATATCTGTACCAAACATCATCAGAACTGATCAGAAAAAGGGATTCATCAAGTAATGAATCCTCTGCCACGTTTGTTGTCTCAGTTGTGAGAAGGTCACTTATCAATTTGGAAAATACCAAAGATTTCTTAGACTTAGTGCGTTCAAACTCTAAGTCGAACTCCTGGAGAATCACTATCCATTTGGAGTACTTTCCCCCTAGCAATTGGCGCGTAAGAATATGCTACATAGGGTTGCAATCGGAAATAATAGTGGTCTTGCGTAATAGGATATAATGGAGAAAACGTTGGACAACTTGAACAACTGCCAAGGCCAGTTTATCCACATGTAGGTATTTGGCTTTGATGGTCATGAGACCCTGAATCAAATAGTAAATTACATTTTCGTTGTGCGAATCATCTTCTTGGACTAAAACCATGACAATGGTAGACTCCGAAGCAACGCGGTAGAGGAAGTATTCTCGACTATAATCAGGTGGGGAAAGTAGTGGTGTATGGGTTAAGGCAAGTTTTAAAGCTTCAAAGGATTTATTGTTGGTATCGTCCCATACAAACTCATAACCTTTCTTCAACAGTCAAGTAAAACCTTTTGTTAACTCGTCGTAATTTGGAATGAATCGACACAAAAAAAATTCCTTCCTTTGCAAACTTTGAAGCTAGAGTAGTGTGGAAGGAGGAGGTAGATTAAGGATAGCCTCAACCTTCAAAGGGTCTACCCTAATTCCATGAAATGACACAATACAACCCAGAATTTGGATGGAATCCACACAAAAAGCACATTTTTGTGGGTTCAAATGTATACGATAGTAACGACAATGAAGGAAAATGGCTCGAAGATGGGCTGGGTGATCTTGGTGATGCATGGAATATGTTGGTAGATCATCGAGATATGGTTGTATGATGTGCTTGATATCATGAAAAGAATAAGACATGGCGCATTGAAAAGTCACACCAACTTTCTTCAAACCGAAAGGTAGTTTCCAGTAGGCAAAATTACCCCAAGGAAAAATAAAATCAATCTTGTGTTGATCCACAAGAAAAATATTAATCTAATTATAGCTAGAGAAACCATCCATTAAGGATAATATTTCCCTCTCAGTGCAATCGTCGACGATCTAGTCAACGAAGGGGGTTGGATAATTGTCCATAGAACAAGCTTTATTGATATCCCTATAATCAAAACATACATGGATCATGCCTTGTTTCTTATTGACTAGAAATAGATTGGATACCCAATCGGTTAAAGCCACAGGATAGATAAATCCGGCCTTACAAAGTTTTTCAACTTCAAGATTGATAGCAGTGGCTTTACGAGGGTGGATTGGGCGAAGTCTCTATCAGACAGGTTTAGTGTCCAGGTAGATCTTAATTTCATGTACAACGTTATCGGGGTTAATATCTGACATCTCTTCATACCTCCAAGCAAAAAAGTCACGAAATTCTTGAAAAATGGATTTATAAGTGACAAATTCATCAGTGAAACATGAGTCTCCTATGTGAACATTTTCGATGACTATAGATTTAATGGATATGTCAAGAGGAACAATGGGTGAGATATTACTCAGGTTCCCTTCATATAGCATGTCGTGGGATGACTCCAGAACAGAGGAAATGACAACAACAGTCGATGGAGTTGAAATCCGTTGGTAACTCTTTATGGTGTTTTGTTCTAGGAAGAGAATGGAATGATGATGCCCATCATTCCATGGGGTGTCTTCCATGGACATAACTGACATGATCATCTCATCCATAAGAAATATGACGTAAAATGGATTGGGAGATGAATCACAAATAGAGGGAGTGAAAGGTGTTTCCAATTGAATGGATTGATAGGCAGATTCACCTGAACTTAAGGCCATTTGTTCACCATAGCAAAGATAATCACTGGGGTTAGGTACTATCCACAGGTCATGAGATGTGGGGGTTTCACAAATAGAGGTGGAAATCATGTTGATTGAGGTGACAAAAGGAGGTGGAATATCAGGTGGTGGGATTGGGAATGTACCCATCAAATTTGAATCTTTTAGAAGACCCACACCGAGATTCTCATACCCAAGAGGTGTTTTCGAGATAAAGGGTATGCTACTAGTATGGGAATCAGAATTGAAAAAGGCTAGCTGGTCAATCGTAACTACTTTTCCTTCATGTGGGAAACATAACACATGGAAAAGGGTAGACACAAATGCATGCATGGAATCAATCCAACTACGTCCAAGTAAGAAGTTATAGTCAAGAGGCGCATCAAATACCTCTACCTGGACATTGACCAATTTGCCTTCCAATGTAATATACAACAAGAGAAGTACATCGTAGGGTTTAAAACCAGAACCATTGAAAGCCTTAAGTTTATTGTGTGATTCAGTGAGGGGAAGATAGCCAATGGATTTCCAACAATTAACTGACATAATGCATGTCAAGGCACCCTTGTCAATAACGGTTCTACAAATATTCTTGTTCTCGAAAACAACTTGTATTTGAAACACTAACTGAGGAGGTAGCCTTGGAATGTGATCTTCCAGGTCAAAGATTATCAAATTCATATTTGCGGGATCAATTCCACCAATCGCCTTTAACAGTGCCTTCCATTGAGTGGGACAAATTTGAAGGACTTCGAGAGTTGACATTGTGGAGGGTTCTTGTGCAAGGTCTTATACAATGTTGTAGTTTTGAGAAGCACATGCATGAGGATTAAAGGTAGACTTTCGAACAACGCCCTTAGGAGGAGGGTGGAGGACTGTATCAGGACCCAGTCATTCGAGATGAAGAGGACCGTTGGGAGGTGAAGTTGAGGGAGGCGGTTGAACCAACGAAGGTGGTATATTGTCAACTTTCTTCTTTAAAGGAGAGTAATATTTAGCCTGAGTTGTGATTACAATGTCGTTCTTTTTTTAATCACCAGTACACATAAGGATATACGAAGTGGTGGAAGGAGAGGGTTGGTCATGAATGATCAATTGGGCCTGTTGTTGAGAAGGGAAAGTTTGTGAAAAAATGGTAGGTTTGGGAGGCTTTTTAGTCTCTTGAAGGAACTTAGTGACCTCAACATGTCTTGGACAATATTTCGTATAGTCATCTTCACCACAGATAAGGCAAGGATATTGAGGTTTATGATTATCCTTATCATAAACAGGTTGTGTTTTGGCTTTTTCAGGTTGTGGATTATTATTTCTATCCTCCTTATTCTTACCCTTTCCTTTTTTAGATATATTTTTTCTGGCAGGGGTGGATTGAATGGAGTTAACCTCAAAAGTTTTTTCGGTGGAAGGAGTAAGAGTCAGAGCACCTTGAACATCAGAAGCAGTATTTTTGGGATTGGTGTGAGTGGTCAACGTGGATTTAGTGTTAATATGGAAGGTACCAATCACAACATCAACATCATGAGAATTTTTTGGGGTTGCTGAGGTAGCGGTCATAGATGATTTTAGGGGCTAAATTTCGCTCATGGGCTAATTTTCCATGGTTTTTCCAAAAACAAGATTCGCTATTTTAAAAATGATTCGCCCAAATTCTATAGGATAAAATTATTTTACCTTAAAAATCTCCAAAATTTTATAAAAAATATATAAAATCCTTATAAATTTGAATATTTTTACAAAAATATCGCCAAACATTTATAGTTGGCATATGAAGGATAAGTAAGATTCTCCAAGGTTTCTACATTTTAAAATAAATTTCAATCCTTAAAATCATCCCTAGTAGCAGTGGTAGAAGGGTGAGGAGCGTCAGGGAGCAATTCGTAAAGAGTGCCCGTTTGCGAATAAACAGGATCTAGGTAATGAGAGCAACTAATCACCTACTCTTCAGTGACAACTCCACCCATGGAAATATCATGGGAGATTTTATTAACGAATTATTTGGTGAACCATTAAGTCAATAACTGATCAGGAAGGTCGAGTTTGATCAAGAATATTTTGTGTCTCCACTCATGGATGTGATCATAAATGTGAGTGGCAGAGGATTTCTTGAAGGAACTTAAAATATCAGTTCTTGTCTCGTAGAAGATAGGTAGCTGGTAATGTGTGAGAAAATCAATGGCAAGGGTGTTGAAGTCGTTAAATAAACCTCGCAGTAATTCTATATATGACTTTGCAACTGAACTCGTGAGAGTTTGTTGAAAGAGTCGTAATCGAATGGAATCATACATCAAAGAGTTGGATGAACACCAAAGGTGTAAAGTCATAACATGATTGTTAGGATCTTCTCCCAATCGACCATCAAACTTGGGAATGTCGGATGATAATTTGGTTGGTATGATGGGACAATGGGGAGAATGTAAGATCAGATCATTCAAGATTCTAGACAATTCAGTTAAATTCAAAGTGGCTAAAAAAGGTAGTTGTCTAGTCAAGTGAGGATACTGGTGACTTTGGGGAGGAAATCTCATCGGCATACCAGTAGGATCGTAAGCAGTCTGCATATATGATGAAGGTCCTAATAGATTTGGACATGGATGTAATGGGAAAGGGATGTCGACCCATGGGTTCACCCACGATTAGGACCACTTTTGTAAATGTATAAATACACATCTAGGCATCTAGTAGAGTATTCTATTGTATTGTATCTATGTGATATAAGCTATGTGCCAAGTGGGATCTACATGATCAAGGTGTTGTGCATTCTATAGGCTTCTAGATCTTAGTGCAAGTCTGTCTGTGGAGATATGTAAGGATTTGTGTTGTAAGGCAAGGAAGAAGGATCTAACAAGTTGCGCAGATCTTTTGTCCTATGTGCAGTAGGTTTTGGTGGTTCCTTGCTTGTAACCGATTGAAGATGCTAATAAAGAAGAAGATTTGGTGGATGTACCCCAAGAGTGGGGGTGAACCATGTAAATTTGTGTGTTATGCTTTGTGCTTTGACTTGATTTGTTTATCTTTGCTTTTGTAAAGTGCTTTGATATATTTAGATGGATATACTTATGCTTTGTGCTTCATTAGATGTGTATGAATACTAGATCTGATATGTATGAAGATGTTTAGTGTTGATCTACTGGATCTGATCTGTTTTACTGTTTCTAAGTACTAAGCTACCCTAGATCTAAGTGAATGTTGTGATGCTATGCACTATCTACGAAGTATAATAAGGGTTGAATATTGATGAATGATCAATGCTAAAGTATTATGTAAGAAATATAATCAAATACTTGTGTCCTATCTAAGGTTGCAGACACCTGAGTCTTGCAACCACCCCTACCTCTACCTTGGGTGGGACTTCATCTTCTTCATAGGTGTTGTTGAAAGGGTCGGTAGTTACAGTTTTTTTGGTGCACTATTGTATCATTGAACCCTAGGAATGCTCTTGTGCCAACAAATGATTTTGTTGTTGAGACCTGAAACTGTGATTGCTGGGAAATGAGGAAAAATAATCTTTGTACAAAGATTTGTCCTGAAACTATGGAAGCTCTATGCATGGATCTGTGCCCTAGTGCACAGTATTCCACTTGATCTGGAAAGCTCTGTGCTAAAGAAAGAAGGCAAGATCTGAAGAAAAATAGCAAGATATGAACACTTTGTGCTCTAAGAAAAGTAAAAGTGGAAGTTTCTGAAGAAAAGAGGTCAGATATATAGAAAAGAGGTAAGTTCTGTAAGCTCAGTGCTCTAATAAAAGTAAGAATAGTTAAAAAAATTTAGATCTGGAAGTTGTGTACTCTGTAGAAGTAAGATAAGTGGAAATTTATATTTCTAAAAACATGAATCTAGGTGTGTTTGATAGATTTTGTCCTAGCTTGAAAACTAGGGCTCTGATAGATGAATTTTTTTTTAATATGAATAAATCTAATAAGAATAATGATAGATGTGTCATACCTATGCATAGAAAGAATGTTTGGACTAACAAATGGATGCAGGATCCTAGAAAGAAAATTTTCCAGGCTATCTACCATGATTTTGGTACGCAGTACAAAAGAAATTGGGGAACATTTAAATTAAAGAGAGGATTAACCCTATGTTATAGTTGCATAAGATTGGGACATCTTGCTAAGGAATGCCCTATTGAAAGATCTAATTTCCTATGTTGCAAAGCTTTGGACCATGAAGTGTTGGATTGCCCCTGAATGATTTCTAAGCTTGAAAGAAATGAATCTGAATGAAGAAAACCCTAAGGCAGATCCAGAAATAGTATAACCCCATAAGGAATCAGAGAAGGTATTGCTACAGATGAAAGACACTTTGAATGATCACCGACATGTTAGGCTATCATATATCTTTAAAGAAAATTAATGTATTGAGGTAAGAATAAGATACTTTGACATTGACTGTGTTCTTGATGAAGAAACACAAGTGAAAATTATGTCAGAGAGAACTTGGGAAGCTATAGGAAGGCCTGCTATGATACCTTCATTAAGAGGAATAAGGCTATTCAGAGGAAAAATGGTAACCCTATGTGGAAATCTCACTCAGATATCTATGAATGCCAATGGAACTTTAACTGAAGAAGATTTTCAAATTATTAAATTTATTGAGGACAACACCCCGTTTACTATGTTACTTGGAAAACCTTGGATTGAAAGAGATCAAGCCCGAAAGAAGGAAGAAGAAGATTTTTTAGAAAAACAAAGAAAAGAGTTAAAATATTTCATGACTAGAAGGATCACACAGTTGATTGAAGAACAGGAAAACAGATCGAAGCTATTTGACACTAGAAGCCCAGATGTCAAAGTTGCAAGAGCATTCGAGGACTCATAGAATATTGAAGTATCTGTCTCAGATATAGAAGAAGTATTACCCTGGAGTCTTAGGAGAGAATCTCAACAGCACGAAGTGACTATGTCCAAGGAAAATAAGAATTAGAATGAGAAGAGAACCACCAAGATGAAGCTCACTGTAAATAAGGCTAGGAAGCTAAGTAAAAAGAGAGCTAAGATCAACAGGATACAAAATATTCTAGAGGGAGCCTTGCATAAGAAAAAACTTGCAGAAATTAAACTTCGTCGAGATATCAGACCAACGACATAGGCCACTTCGCTGAGGTGAAGCAATATAGCCATTGGAAGCCATTATAACCATTCAAATGCCACTTCAAATGGGTCAGAAAGAATTTATGGTTCACCACTAGATCATTAGACCACACCATAATGGATAGAACATGAGTTAATGACACCTTATACCCGTTGCAAGAAGATTGTTGCTAAGTTTCTTATTTAGTCTGTCGCACCATGCATCGAGAATTCTTTTGCTAACTGAGAATTTGAGCCCAAATCCTAAGATAATTATGCACTTTGATCATTGCCTTGTTCCCATACCCCTCATCACAGCCTCTGAATTTATTTCACACCCGATCTAATTGACCCTAAGCCTGTATGTCAGATGAGCTCAGCACTGCAGAGAAAATAGTCGAAGAAGTTTTGATTGACCTAATGACTGAGAGAGTCATCTCAGAGTGAGGTTTATATATAGGAATCCAAGCATCGTCAATAAGAGGACTATAGGCCTCTCCTTCCACTACTCACGTCGGTCCATCCCGTCCGACCGATGAGAAATAGACAAAGCACAGAGACGACATCACGAACACCAAGCTTATTCTACACATTGTATTGGCTTACCTACCACCTCTAAGTAGTGCCATCAATCATGACAGTGTACCTCAAGACTTCGAGTATACTTTGATCACCGTGTACCTTCCGAAAGGGGTGTGCGCAGTTCGCGTCAACCAGGATAAGCTCGCAACACTGAAATTTAGTGACTTCAACCTTGGAGACTGGAAATATTATAGCATGCTGGCCCCGTATAATTACTTGACCAGGACCAAAGGCAAGAAATCGAAGATTATCCCGCAACCATGGACCCAAAACCTCATGTAATCCACACTGCTTAATGTGATGAAGATCCCGCACTTCAGACGACACCAAGAAGTAAACGCATGCGTGAAATTGTTGTTTTCCTACTACCATGGAGGCTACTTATGGTTGAACCGTCGCATCATTGTGGATATGACCTTGATCAATTAGATCATAGGGCTTAGTATGCAAGGCCCTGACCCACAAGAGTTTTACCATGGAAAGACCTCAGACCGAGCATTAGCGCAAAGGATTAAAGAAACTTATGGAAATGTTGAGAAGGGCACGTGAGGCTATAAGGTAGCCTCTATATAGAGTGGCACAGTGTGCCTTCCCTATCAGTTGATCGTGGGAAATATAGTTCACAAGAATAGACCAACCCAATTGATTGGATTGATAGTTGACCTCGCCAAAAAGTGCGCAAAGGGACTACAGATGAATTGGGTGCAGTACCTTGTAAACCAACTAGAGCTTGATTGCAGAGAAGCGTAAGACCAAGGGTATGATTTCTAATTTAGCTGGCTTCTCACACTGATCACTTTCATCACCTGGGAGCTACCAGAAGGTGCCACTTTCTCAGATATTGAACCCTTCGAACCACTAGCCACGAAGTTCTACACACTATGGTACTCTAGTGACCTGAACAAGTAGTGGCAGTCTAATGTCATCTTCCATGCCTATTACAACCATTTGAATATTGCAATCCAATGTACACTGTGCATCACCCTGAACACACTTCACAGGTTTAGACCCTTGATGAAATTTAGCACGGTCTGCCAGTTCACCTATATTACAGTGTGTGCTAATGAGCATAAACAATAGCTCTAGTTATATTACAAGTTGATAGAATATGACTTGGAGGAGATTACCAAGGAATGGTCGGAGGACCTCCTTGTTCTAGCAAACCCCATAGAGATGTCTGATATGGATAGCCCTGAAAAATATGTCGGACATACTTGGACCAAGCAAGATGAAGAAATATTATGAAGTGCAAGATGTCCATAGCACATTGGCAAAGAATTCGATCTCACCTGAGAAGGGAGACGATGGTGGAGATATAGGTGGCACAGAAGTCGAGTAAAACAAAGGTAAAGTTACTCCACCTAGAGAGGAGGAGGATTCATCCAAGAAAAGGAAGCTTACCCCACCAAATCCTTCATCCCAGTGTTGGTCACTATAATTGCTTAATTGATTCAAACAATCAAGTGATACATAAATTGTCAACCCAGTGAAGTCTTTTTATTTCAAAGATAACCACGCACTATATATGCTCAATTCCAAAAGAAACTTAGAGTTGTAGTAAAGAAACTTATACTAATCACACTTTCTTTGAATGAACTGAAGTTCTGAATTAAATCATAGGAAAGCAACCTCCCTATTGCAGATCTTAAAGATTAATCTAAGAATCCTGGATTACATTAAAATAACACTTGCAATAGGAAAGAACAACTATTCTACAACCAGAGAACATGACTCTTACTCTCAAACAGAGACTTCAGTCCCAACACTCTTTCATGAAAATAGTAATGCAAAAAAATTTAACTCTATCTAGCAGAGAACAAGGCCATATAGTTCCTTCCTTTCTAAGCAGGAACCTTAAGCCCTATTTCTATTTAGTACACTTGTGAAATTGAGATTTACAGAGAACAAGATAGTCTGATCCCTTCCTTTCTGAGCAGGGACCCTTAACCCAATCTCTGGCTAGCACACTTGCAGGAATACTGGAAATCTACAGAGAATAGGATGTCCCGATTCCTTCCTTTCTGAGCAGGAACCCTTAACCCAATCTCTGGCTAGCACAATTGCAGAAGTAATTGAAATCTATAGAGGGCAGGATGTTCTGATTCCTTCCTTTCTGAGTAGGAACCCTTAACCCAATCTCTGGATAGCACACTTGCAGAAGTAATTGAAATTTACAGAGAACAGGATGTTTTGATCCCTTCCTCTTTGAGCAAGAACCCTTAACCCAGTCTCTGGCTAGCACACTTGCAGAAGTAAATGAAATCTACAGAGAACAGGATGTTTTGATCCCTTCCTTTCTAAGCAGGGACCCTTAACCCAATCTCTGGCTACCACACTTGCATAAGTAAATGAAATCTATAGAGAACAGGATGTTCTAATCCCTTCTTGTCTGAGAAGGAACCCTTAACCCAGTCTCTGGCTAGCCTCATAAAATCATCACACAAGATTGCTAATAAAAAGAAGTACTAATTTCATTCAATAAACTAAGACAGAGTCAGTAGTGTTTCAGCAAAGCGGAATTCATTAAAAGCAGTGTTTCAGCAAACGAAAGTACGGTCGCCAATCTGTTTGCACCCAATTTGTCACTAGGTGAGCAAATTAAGAGCACTTGCATACCCTGTTGGGTCTGGCAGGGCAGAACAGCTGTGGAGCAGAGGGTTAAAGAAAAAAAAACTAACTACAATCTAACTATCAACTGAAAACAAATAACACTGCGAAAATAAACAACAAACATCAAACACAAGACACAGGGGTCACCAATGGTTTCAGGCTAGTGTATTAATGAAACTGGAGCACGCTGAAGGAAGAGACCAGAGGTTCCTTCTCCCCCCAACGGAAGGCTCTTTGGGGCCCTCACACAATTTGCTTTCCTTACAAATGAGATGAATTGCACATAGCAGTGAAAGAACTCTCGGTGATGCAACTGATGGGTTGTTTGTTAAAGGATGAGCCCTTAACCATCTGAACAACATAATAGTATGAAGAATTCCTTGCCAAAATAGTGAATCCTCATGGCTTTTTATAGCAGCTCCTGGGTGGTCACATAACCTTCTCAAAGTGTGAACAGGGACCTGTTTAGGGTTTATTTAGGTCATTAATCCGTCGATTTTGTAGATCCGGCTCTGATTTGAGAGTCAAATCATCTTGGGGGCCGGTCCGTAGGTGGTTGGGAGGCCGACCTATTCAATTAATGTGCCATATTAGCAGATGCGTGGGTTATTATGTTGACAGATGTGCATCGAGTGCGCATGCGCAAATAACATGTCTTTGTCCCGCGCATGCGCACGCGCGCCACACTGCTTTAAAGCACCCTTCAATTTTTGGTTACTTTGTATAGTTTTTGGCCCTTCCGGAGTGCTGTGAGATTAATTCAGTGCCATGAATGACTTCATTGCTATTTTGATGATGTGGAGTTCTTGTCGCCATGTGCAGATGAAATTTCAGTGATAACAGATGCCCCCTGATGGATGAGGTTAGGAGCATATGTATAGCCAAAATCCATCAATGTTTCTTTTACTGAGAATGTTGTTGTAAGGTAAAGCAAGAGTGAGACTGTTTGGAGCGATCCGTTGGAGAAAGGAGGAGCCAGTATCTCGACCTTCTGAGAGACATGCGGAGAAAAAATATACAACTGTGTACAAACGAGGCAGGCATGCCCCATGCTCGTGTGATGTAACTCTGAAAAAAAAGATGACGAAAGTGTTGGTGTAGACAACTGCAGTGCCCTCGGGGGCAGTAATGATAAAGGCAGAAGACAATTCTGCAAAGGATCATACTTTGAATAACAGGAAATGATCGTTGTAATAAGCAACGACAATGATGTGGGCATTGATGGCCCTACCACGTTCAGAGGTCTTCGGTAAATGAAAAAAATAACTGCAACAGTCGCAAAGTAAGACCCACCATAACATGAGAGAGTGTTGGCGTCGAATGTTATGGGGGCCAACGACTGCAGGGAGCAATGGTGTTTCACCTTGTGTCGTCCGAGATCTCTCATTAAAATAGAGAATGAGAATCAAGATACTGTCGCCCTTCTGGAAAAGTGTGCTGATGTCGACAAAAGGGGGACGCAACTCCCAGAATCAAAAAGGTGCTTCGTGGAATCTACTGAGGTGAGGAAGTGGTAGAGGTACATGAATGACGTCAAGAAGTGGGATGACTCAAGATTTCCCTTGGTTGGAGATATATAAGAGAAATAGTGGCCACAACTGTGTAACAAGGTCGAGTGTCAGGGGGACGACAAGACTGGTGTTAAGTTGTGCCAGAGGCGGGACAAGGTGAACAAATTCAGAGGGTAGAGGTAATTGACTTGTGGGGTACTCTGAAGATATGGACGATGCCGGCAAGGGTAAATGATAAGTACTACTCCAATCCAAGGGTGACATGGGTTGCATGGGTAAATGATAAGCAAGTCACCAATGGTGACGACGAAGAATGAAATGACTAAAGGTAAAGGTGTTTGTACAATAAATAATAAATAATAAATAATTTTGGGGAGAAATGTACAAATACAGAAACGGGTGCCCCAGTGTGAAATGCATGCCCCAGGGAGGGCAGAATTATAAGGAGAAAATGATGAAGGGTGGGGGCCCCATTGGCGAGTTTCTGTATGAGGTAGGTGAAATGAAGATAGGTTCGCAGATGGGCAAACTGATGGTGGATGAAATGGTGGGTTCATGATCCCGCGGAGGTGCAGGTAAAAAAAAGAACATAACCATAAAGTGATGATTTGGGAGTCCATATGGGAAGCTAGCAAAATGAGGAGAAGAAGTATGTGGTTGATTCGCAACATGATGTAAGACAACCGGGACTCCCATCCCTAAAGGGTAATGAAGAACAGCATGAGTGTCAAAAGTGAAAAAAGGTGCTATGAATGGGACAACTCATGTGGGTGAGAATGCTACCGGATTACAGTACCGTAGATGCAAAATGGAGGTGGCAGTACTGTAGAGCCGGAAATAAGGATCCTAAAGGCCAATATCAGAGGGTGTGACTGGAAATGTAAATGCAATACAACAGGAGAGACTACATGCCAGTGCTGAGTATATACCTGAAGGAATGGTGTGGAGAGATGATGACCAAGTACCTGCACACATAAAAACCAAATACCCAAAGTGAACAATATCTGAAGATAATACCAAATATGAACATGTATTAGATAAATGTGACAATGCTCGTGTGTACCTGGCCATGATATGATAAAAAGGCTCCCCGGGGGCTCATAATGAAAAGTGACCCAGGGACTGCTGAAATGTAGGTGACGAGACGCTGATCCCGTGGCTGAAGACGGTTTTGAAAAATGGAGCTTATGGGCTCCTGTACAAAAAGAAAATGTAAGTGGGAAAAAAGGGCTTAGATATGGATAGTGGGACCATAATGCCATCCCAGGTGCACTGATACTATGGTCGATTGGGTGGTAGTTTGGGGGAGAGACATGTACTCCCCATTTTCTCGAGGATGGATGCAGAAGTATAATAAATCACATTCGCAGGAGCATTGGTATGGAGTGTCGGAGGAAACTCAGGATGAGATGTGTGGCATGTCGCGGATAATGTGTGGCGTGCCGCGGCTAATGTGTGGCGGACGTATGGTATAGATGGGAAATGGTGTGTATAATGGCCATAATCGGAACATATGGCGCAAGCAAATTTGGTTCGCTGCCCTTTGCTACTTGGGTTAGGAGAAGTAGTGGTAGTACTTGCTAGAGTGGCGAGTGGTGATGGTGTTGGATTGAGTGGAATCAGGTTCCGTAACTCAGGTACAGATGGGCATCTGTGGGTTGGGTGTCCGTCTTTCTCACATAGTGCACAAGGTGGTGGGATGTGTAGAGGAAGTGGAGCTGTGGGCTCTTTCTTCTTTCTCCTGCCCCCAGCTGTGGCAGGGGGGTTAGTGATTGGGGGTGTAGAGGGTATGGTGGGAGTAAGTATGGGAATCGTCATTGGGATTCCTTCCGTTTGGGGAAGGGATGTTTGAGGAACCATCGCTGGTGGATGTAAATACCAAACTGGAAGTGCCAACACCATATTAGGGAAAGT
Source organism: Picea abies (assembly GCA_900067695.1). Classification (NCBI taxonomy): domain Eukaryota; kingdom Viridiplantae; phylum Streptophyta; class Pinopsida; order Pinales; family Pinaceae; genus Picea; species Picea abies. Next base: position 3,558 of record CBVK0100228986.1, on the reverse strand, counting down.
AAGAGTTGTGGCTACTTGGAAAGCTTCGATACCGGGTGGAGGGTAAAAGAAGGGAATTTGAGTGAGGGGTTGGGGGACGGTTTCCCAAACGGGACTATGCCCTTGAGGGGATGTGGATTCGTGGACTGTTGGGGTCGACGAGGGTGCAGGAGGCTCCGGCGAGAGTGGTTCTACGACTATTGGGATGTTAGGAATGACTGAAGCCTCCTGAGGAGGAAGAGCATCCTCCATGTCAGTGCTTTTAGAGGAAACTACACACACTTGTGCTGAAAAAGATGAGTTTAAGAATGGTGGTGTTCCCTGACAAGTGCCCATCATGGGTGGGTCTTGGAATAATCGAGGGCCCTTGTTGTCAACTGGAAAATTGTTTGGGCTAACGTGAACAAGGGGGATGATGTTACTGATGTTGGCAGAATGGTTAGGCTCGTAATGTGTAAGTTGGTTGATGGTGAAAATCTTCCCATTATGGGGGAACATCATCGTACAAAACACAGAAGAGGCGACCGCCTTCATAGCGTACATGTAGTTGCGTCTGAACAGGATATTGTAATCAAGCTAGGCATTGATAATTTCAATGTCAATGAGGATGGTTTTGCCCCCAAGTTCTATGGGGACATTTTGACAAAGCCTTGTGGGAGATGTTGGTCAACCGTCGTAAGCTCGAAGGGTGTTGGTAGAGGGTACTAGCTCAGGGGAGCCAATTTTCTGCCATATGTCTTTAGACATGATGCAGGTGGATGCACCTTCATCGATGATACACCGATGAACTGTGGTGTTCCAAATCTTAACGGGTATCTAGAAAGCTACTTGGGGGGGAAGACGTGGTTCTTCGTTATTTGAATTAACTGTGATCAGCTGGGTGTCCGCTGTGTCGATTGCCCCCAAGGCAGAAAGCAAGGATTTTCTCTATGATGGGCAGGTTTGGAGGACCTCCAACACAGATATGGCTACAGGAGACTGGGCTAAGTTATCAACCAGACTATAATTATGATCAGCCTTAGCATGAGGGTTATGTACATTCCGCCGTGGTATGCAAGGAATGGGTTCCGCGTTAGGACGTGGAATCATCAATGGTTGGCCTATGGGAGCTGGCCATGTTTCTGATGTGGTTAAGGTAGAGTCGAGAGGCATACTATATTGACGACTACTAGTTTGCAGAAGGATTTCTTCATTGGTGAGGAAAATATTGTGATCAATCGAATCTTTGGGTTGAGTGGTACCCGGGGTTGTATATTTCCCTATTTGTGGTGGGGGATGCTGCATGTTCTGCTGGGTGTTTATGACACCTTGATGTGGGATAGGATTTTGCAGCATGGTGGGAGGGGGTTGTTGCACATACTATTGTTGTGCCTGGTACAGGGCAGGTTGTGCAGGAGTAGGGGGAAGATTCCCCGAGTCTTTCAACCTTTTGAAATCAGTGATCTGGGGGCAATGGTGGGTGTAATGACCATACACGCCACAAAGAGCACAAGGGTGGACGGTTTTAACAGTATTCCGCCCTTGGCGTTTGTTGTTATTTCCCCCTTGGGGGTTTTGGTTCCCTTGGTTCTGGTTTCCCCCAGGGGGTTGGTGTTGTGGGGGATGGTTCCCGCCTTGACCAGGATTGTTGTTATTCCTATTCTTTCCTTTCTTCTTGTTATTGTTCGATGGATGAGTTGGGTTGGCTGTATTCAATTGTTCAAAATTATGGTATTGTTGAGCAGCGGAAGGTTGAACAAAATTTACCCCCGCATGCAGATGTGGGGGAGCCATGGGTTGTGGAGGACCAGGAAAGGGGAAGTATGGATTTTGTGGTGGTACTGATCCATAAGGTACGTAGGAAGGCATCGTGCTTTCACTAGTACTGTAAGCTGTTGTTGAGGGAGTACTACTGCTTGTGGCAATAGGTGGATGTATGGGAGGTGCCGGTGGAGGTCCACTGATGGGTGGAGGTATAGAAACAGGGTATGGATGTTGATAAGCAGGTGGGGGATAGTAAGGAGTGGCCCCATAAACCGGCGGGTATTGAGGTGTGCCATACATCGATGGTGGTTGGGGTTGTGGACCATGGTGTGTGGTGGCACCTATTAGTCCGTCTGATGAATGAGACATCCCAGGTTTGTCTTGGCTAAATGGTGTAGGTTTGGGAAGGTCAGGAAGCACTGTGTATAAGTATCCTGACTGTGCGTAAATGAGGTCATATTGTTGGGCCTTACTAATGTCTTCCTCTTCAGATTGAGGGAAGGTGGAAGCGATGTCTTTACCAAGTAGAGAGACAAGTGATCTAAGAAACCAGTCAAGGCACTGTTGTTTAGTGGTTTCTGCTTTGCACAAACTACGTCGCCTACGCCACTCATGAATGTGGTCAGCTATGTGGGTGGCTGAGGTCTGTTTGAAATTGGATAGTAGTTCTAGACCATTTTCATGATGGATGGGTAGTTTGAAAAAGGTCAAGAAGGCTTTGGCTAATGACTCAAAGGTCGTGTGGGATCCTGATCTTTCTTTGACATACCATTTGGTTGATGGGCCAGTGAGTGTGCATTAAAAAAGACGCAGTCTGACAGAATATTCCATGATACTATTGGAAGAACACCATAGATGAAAGGTCATGACATGATTGGCGGGGTCATCCCCTACCTTTCCTTCAAAATTTGGTATGTCTGAAGGAAGTTTGGTGGGCATTGCAGGCCATGTGGCGTCATGCAATATAGGATCATTTGTGAGTTTTGTGAGGTCCGGTATGTTGAGAGAGGCCAAGTATGGCATCTGTAGTGGTGGGGGAGGGTTAGCTCCAGCCATGTTGTGTTGTGGACCTGACCCTTGATGGGGACTAGGTGGGTTGGTGCTCCCTCTTTGAGAGGAAATGGGTCCGCCGCTTCCGTGTAAAGGAGAGCGAGTGACTGTGTGACCTTGGGAATTGGACCCAAGTAAGGTAGAACCAAGCAAATTTGATCCTAAGATGGTGGCACTCACAGGAGTGTGTGAAGGAGGTATTGATGAGTGAGTACGACCAGATACTCCCCCTAATATAGGAGGAAGGTTGAGCAAGCGTCGTGAATGACGGGGGTTCTGTGGTTCCCCTATGATGTTGGGCTAGTTGTGTGAATGTGTGCAACAAGTGGTGAGAGAAATGTAGAACCCAAAAGAGCCTTTGCGTTGAATTCTTACACAATATATATATCCAAATCAAACTATAATTAGATGTGCATCATATATAAATGAGAAAGAATCATATTTGTGGGTAAGAGGGTTTTGTCCGCGTGGGGGAATCAAAAGAAAACAAATACTCATGTCCTAGAAGACGTAACGTCCTTCCTCTCAAAAAGCACTGGATCTTCCAATAGTTCTCAACAGTGGGGTCTGAAGTCACCGGAAGAGACACTAGTGAAGAATGAAATAACTGGTTATAATGAGGGGTAGAGGGTGCAATATCCCGAAAGAGCTGGCGATACCTCCCAATAGCCACACAAAATCCAATCAAGGTGCGATTGCAGCCCACAATCGTCACCTGGGTAGATGTCCTAAACTCGGTCACTAGGTACCTCGGTCCAAGCGCGGCATTTAGATTTTCGGCCTAAG
>CBVK0100228985.1:0-23685 GCA_900067695.1 Picea abies | reverse complement strand
GACATAAAAATTATACCACCAGAATCAGGAAGACGAGCCGGACGCAATGGTGTTGGTTTCGTCAGATTCTGGGCACTTTCATTTTTGAGCATTTTTCATGCCCTGACAGCCTTCTGAATCCGATTTCGGATCAATCTATGATTTCCATCCCTACACCGATAAATTTGGACGTTTTGGCATGCTCTGTGTTGATCATATTTTCCTCTGTGGTGATGAGGATGGATCGATCTAGAGTGTTCCTCCTTTTCTTGGTAGTCCTCTGCACAATAGCCTTTTTTTTCCGATCATAAGCAATGGCATGTATGTTAGCAAATTCATCCATGGTCTCAGGGATTTGATGATCTCCCCAGGTGAGCATATTTCCCAAGCTCCTGATGGTATATATTTGTTCAAGACTGGGTTCTTGAACTTCTTCCCTATGTTCCGAAGGCCCAACTTATGTTTGTCGCTCATCGAGAATTTGAGTGCCAATTGAAATTGAGGCATCAGGGGTAGGATCTATACTTAATTTATTATCGATCATTGAGACACCGATTTCTTGTCATGGCGTCTCTCCCTTTTGTTCGACCATCTCTAGCTCATCCTTTGGACTATCAGCTTGGGTCTCCAGTGCATTGGGCAGCTCAATTTCTAAGACACTATTGATTTCCTGTTCATTCTATGAAAGACCCTGAATTTGAGCATTGGGAGCTGGGGAAGATGTCTTCTCTAGCTCCTTTTCCTCTACGATCTGTATGGGGGTCACCAAGGATACCTCCGGGATCTCTTCATTGTCATAGATGTTTATCAATTTTCTTAGGGGGTTTGGCACACTTGCTCTCCCTAATGTTCTGACTGTCTCTGGCTGAATCGAAACACCTGTCAGCAATTCAACCGGTGGAGTTGTCAATTCAGGGTCGTCTAACGCAGAGAGTGCATCAATGTCTATTAATTCAGGGCCTCTTGGGCCCGTCTGGCTTCCATATGGGTTATCGGTAGGGGGACCTGTCATTCCTGTGAGGTCCGGGTCATCTTGCAGCTGATCAATTATCCGCTTCACCTATTCTATCATGAGAAACCCCCTCTCCCGTGCATCTTGAGTCATAGGGAAACCTATGTCTTGTGTTGGGGCTACCACAGGAGCTTCTGCTACTTCTGTCGCTCTCATGGATTCCATGGCCCTGAAGGCCTCTTGAACCGATTTCTCTAAGGTTGTCTCTTGTTCATCCAAGATCATGGCTTTGAACTTGGTCATTTTAGGATCAACCATCCTTGCCACCAACTTGTCCTAGTCTTAGGCATTTTCTGTGAAGAATTTATCTTCGAATTTGTCATGGGCGTATGGCTAGTAGGATGACACTTGAGAGGTGTGTTTCAAGACCAGGCCCTTGGGGTCATTCTTGCATAATCGACCGGTCTATAATCTAAACTCCAATTGGCTCATCCCTTCTTGTTTGGCTTGAGCGATGCCATTCAGCAAGTAGAATCCTACATGGAATCCATAAGGTATAAATGTCCACTTTTTATCCTTGACTAGGGTGGCATTGTAGCCTTGTAGGATGGTCTGCTAGAATATCTATCCAAATACAAGATGATCAGGGACATGCGCTGATAGGAGGTGAGGTTCTCCAGTGGCCCCAGACACCCTAATGTAGGTATCACGCTCATCCAGGTACCAATGGCCGACCTTTGATATCATATTTTTTGCCTCAGCCGATAGTCTCAAGCATTCTTTCTTGAAAAGAATAAAATAAATACGTGCGATGAATTCATCACAAATGAGGGAGTAAGATTTTTCGTACCTGTTCTCCCATAAGATGATGAAATATACGTGGACCGGGAGTTCTGCGACGTGCCAACTCAAGTTCATGCCGACAAATATGTTTCTGAAACACATGACATCTAGTAAGTATGAAGCCATGCAGAAGGCTAGTGTCTCTCCTTCCTTTGGAGTATAAGCCTATTGTATGCAGATGCTGAGCTACTTGGAAATGATGGCTCCCCAGTTGAATCCGCTCCCAAAAATGGCCACTGTGTAAGCTAGAGGCATCCATGGCTCTAAAAATATAGAGCAGTCTTTTTCTGCATACAATTGACAGATTAGAGCCATCAGGTAGATGTATGGCTCCCTTAAGTTGGTCATCTGGTACTAATCGGTGCTCTGGTTGGTGTATTTCTTATATTATCTCAACCATGAGGCCATTACCTGGTTGGTGTCATGGTGATCGTAGAATTTTATGACAAAATCAATGTTTAGTCACTCCTCGGGGTCTCTAAGCTTGTAATACTTCTGGACCTCCACTAGCAGGAACACTCCGACACACCCACCATTGTCGTCATTGATCAAACATTTTTGTGTGTCCATGTGTTCAATGAGCCACTTCAGGAGTTAGACATAGGGAAAGATAGGGGTTCTTCTAGCCACCATATGCAGGTATGACCGCCAAATGTTTGGGAAGAATTTGTCATCGAGTGCTCTGACATCAGGATCACTATGTGGGATGTATTCAGGGTACTCCTCTCATCTCATTTTCTTAAAGAGCTCTCCCCAATGTGAGAGTGTCATTTTGGACCCTGTGTTTGCCTCTGTATCTCCAAAGGCCAGAGGTTGAACGAAAGATTTCTTTGTCGATGTTTTGATGACCAACTCCAGTCTTTGCATGAATTCCACTTGTCTTGCGACCCCTAGAGAGGAGCCTTCACCTAATTCTGGTTCTTTCAGCTTCAGTGCCCTCGGCGATCGTCTAGTGGTCAGATTTCTTGGAGGCATTGTTTTTGCAATAGAAGTAAATCTTTTAGAGACTATGTACAGAGAAACACTGGATAAAAATATATATGAAGTGTAAACATGTAAAATCCATAGAATTTGTACATACCTGTAAATCTTGCTAACCTGGTTATTTGATACTCACGGGATCTCTGTAGCTCTCAAATTGCTTGTCTCGTTTCTCCGGGTGCTCTAAATTTCTTAGCGCATAGAATGATTCTTCTTACCATGGCTTGAGAGGATTTAAACCAACAAAGAACTTACTGCGTCACATCAACCATTGAATTCGGGTGATGAGTGTAATTTAAAAAAAATATGTCGTTGAATATCTATAACTTAAATTCATCATGGGTTGACGGCGGAGGCGCGGGGACAATGAGGTATATTGGTGGTTTCAAACGGCTGTGTTGATTGGCACACGAGGTAGCAACTAATGCAGGTTTTGGTATTAATTAGCCCTTAAATGCTCTGAATCTAATCGTATCTAGTGCTAAAACATCCCATCATGTCACTTTCTCAGTGGGTGGATCAGGGATCGGGGATGTGCTATGAACTTTTTCATCAATGTCTCTCGCAAAAGCTCCGACGTCGATCAATCTCATCGTATAATGCTGACGTGGAAAAACTGACTCGGAGGTGTGAATTGGACCTAGGGAACCAAGAATTACTCGGGGTTAATATAGACTGTATGGTTTCTCTAATCTGGTCGAGACACGTGGCATTGAAGACAATTGGCCTAATCCATGTGTATTAATCAGAGTCAGGGTTTTCATTAATTCATTCGGTTTAAAAATTACCTTAACGTGGCGATGCCAAAAAGTATCTAGGATCGATGATTGACGATACCCATCACATGTTTTTCTATGGATTAGATTCCTCGAAAAAGTCCCGATGCCAAAGTGCATCGAGGATCGAATATCGGGGAAATTCTCTAGCATGGTCACAAAGTCTATCATGATCTTCTTAGGTCTTCCCTGATTCTGATAGGTGCGTTAGGTATCAGCTATCAGAGATATATTTTCCTTCTTGTTTAACGACTAGTCCCCTCGTATTTTACCGATGCCAAAGAAGAATCGACTATAAGCGATATCCTTTTATAAAACATTTGCACAGACAAAAATTGATTTTTTTTCCGATGCCGATGAATATTGGCTCTTCGATGACCAAGATTTCCCAAGTGGTTCTTTATCATTTTAAATTCCTTTCGATGCCGAATCTGAGTGTGTTAGGTGAAGTGTTTTTTATTTTTCTTCTTTCTTCAGGCGTTAAGTATTTTCAAGTCATGGGGTTTCAAAGGTTCGAAAACAGTCTAAAAAGCTAATGAAATTCATGATAATAAGGGAAAGGAAAAACATTTTCAAAAAAAATAAAATCGAATCGGACAGTGCAAAGATCAAGTGGTACCCAAAACGTAGAAAATTTACATAGGATTTTTAGGGTGTGTTGAGTGCTCAACAAGTCCCTCATTCCCCACATGCCTATCCAACCCTAGGAAGTGTGCCCCTTCTCTACTCAACAATCCCTCGGCTTCCCCACTTCCTTTCCAGAGCTTCAACAACATGTCGGATAGGAAGTCTTAGAGCCCTGTAGCTGCAGTTTGGCACCTTCCAAAAATCAATTCCCAACAATTCTCTCACCTAGAGAGAAATTGATCACAGTCCTGACAACCCGCTTCTTCAGTATCCCAAAGGTCTGACAACCTACTTCTTCAGTCCTTCTCCCAAGATAACCAGGTACAAATACAAGTATGGATACATATATGGTAAGGGTACAGTTAAAGGTATAGTGATAGTAACAGAAAGGTACGGAGGACAAATGAATGAGTGAGTGAATGATGATGGAATGAATGAATGGTTGCATGAATGGATGAATGAACTAAGTCCAAACTATAAGTATTCATCTCCCCAACTTGACACTTGTCATGTTGGGAGCTACTTTGGCCCACTTGTCCCCATCCTTATAACTTAGGATAAAATAATTATCCATACTTTATACTTTAAGGAATATTAATATAATATTCCTTTTTGGCTTAAGCTCCATAGCTTAGCCCTTTTCCTTAACTTTTAGCCCCCCCCATGTCCCTAACTAGTGGGGTTTATTCCCCCATACTCTTTTATCGTGGTCGGTCTACACAAAATGATGTATTATATTAATGATGAGACATATAAAAAAATAGGCTCATTGGCCTTTAGCATCTAGGCTCTCTATCCTAATTCCACACATAAGCCTCCTAGATTATAATAACTAGCTCACCAACTTATAAAACACAACATATACATAAAGGATCGCTAGCCTCAAAATCGCGCGTTGTTGGCATAGGGGCAGACCTAGGGTTTAGCTCTAACAGCGCACCAACAAGCCTTAACTACTCTCCCTTTCGGCAACACCTACGAAGCAGATGTAGTCTCACCCAAATTAGCAATAGGGGGTTGCAGGACATAGGTGTCTACAACCAAAGGAAATACAAAGTGGATCCAAGGAAACAACACACAACAACCTAGTTATTCTTTATCTCCTTCAAGCCTACTGCGTGAGCTATATCTCAAATCTAACACAATGATGCAATAATAGAATAACAGAAGGCAAAATAACACAACATAAACCTCATAGACACAAAATACACATGGTTCACCCTCTCCCTAGGGCTACATCCACATAACTACGTTTCTTGATATTATATGAAAACATAGAGTTCTATCTACGCTCTTAGCTTGCATATCTATCTCTCCTTCTCTTCTTATCTCCCCTCCCTATGCACCCAACTATAGGGTTGATATTCACACCCAACTGAAGATCTTATAGTATTAGAGTGCTCTCACACACAACACTTCTCTCTCACCATGACAATAATCACTCCACCACAACAATAATGATGAACTATGAACTAACTGATCCCAAGTCCTCTAGACCTTTATTTATACATTACAATGACTCACAGATAACCTTAGGTAGAATCCTAGGTGTCAAAACCCTAAAATACCAAAACCCTAGGTGTCTAAAACCCTAGGTCAATTTAACCCACGTTTTCTGGGCTTTACCAACCTGTCTTTCCTTCTTTCCCACGAGGTGCTCGAAAGAATCCATTAGTGTCTTTTTTTGTTTGCTGATTTGTCCACGATCCATCTTCCTTGTTGATTTGTTCTCCTCAATCTTCTCATCCAACGACCCATTTTCCCTTACTTCACTCCTTGTTTTCTTCTCCTTTGGCCACTTCGACCCATTCTCAATCAATGCGTTGTCCTTGTAGTTCACAGTCCATCCTTTATTTTCCTTTTTCTTCACTTTCTTTCTTAATCCATACCCAAGGGCCAACAGGCCCCCAACACTCACATGTGACTCGTCTCAAGGCACTATAGGTCTGAACCTTCTATCTTTCTTCGACTTCAGGCTACACGGAGCAGCCTGGGCTTTCTTCTCTATCCTTCCCCAGTGTGTACAAACTGTCTTTTCTGTGTCTAGTACCTAGTTTGAACTGCACCTAGTACCTAGACCCTTCTCCTTCTACTTTTACTAAGAGTTGTGAGGCAACTGGTTGTCATAGTACAATTTCAACTGGCTCCCATTCACCAAAACCTCCTTCCATTCTCCATTCAAAGTCTTCAACTACACAGATCCTCCTTCTATAACATAGGAAACCTCAAATGGCCCAAGCCAATGTGTCCTAAAATTCCATGGCTGCTTCATGAACTTTTTTTCATATACTAATACCAGATCTCCTTACTTAAAGGATTTCTTCTTGATATGTCTGTCGTGATAGGCCTTTTCTCTTTCCTTCTGTACCTACTGATGAAGTCCTACAATAAACCTGTCTTTTTCCAGTTCGACTGACTACGCGAGCCTGTTTTGAACAATGCCAGTGTCATCCATATCTGTGAATGCTACAATTCTTAAGCTAGGAACCAAATATTCCATAGGTACTACTGCTTCTAGAACATAAACCAACTTAAAGGGAGTCTGCATTGTCAGCTTCTTGCAAGTAGTTGTATAGGCCCATAACATCGCTGGTACTCTCAAATCCCAATCATCTCTATCCACACTGCAAATCTTCATCAATGCTATCTCCAAGATCTTATTGAAAGATTTGACTGTACCGTTCACTTGTGGATGGTATGGAGTTCTCTTCTGATGATGAACTGCAAATTCCTAAGTCAAGGATTCAATAGTCTTATTAATAAAATGTGTGCCTTGATCACTCATAAGGATATTTTGGCATCCAAACCTGGTTATGATATCATCAACTATGAACTGCACAACTGTAGTTGTACTACTGTCCTTGACTACTCTTTCTTCTTCCCATCTGGTCAAGTACTATGTCGCAGTGATTACGTATCTTAATCCTGTGCACTTTCCTGGTGGGTTTATAGGTCCCACAAAATCAATGGCCCATTTCTCAAATTGCTGTAAGGTTAGTTGTGGTGCTAAGGGCATCTCATCCCTTCCGGAAGGTTTCCTAACTCTTTGACATACATTGCAGGCTCTATAGTATTCCTTAGCATCTTTGTGTAAAGTGGGCCACCAGAGGCCAACTCTAAGAACCTTCTGTGTTGTTTCTTTTCCTACATAGTGTCCTCCTACAATGCCTTCATGTGCTTCTTCCAGAATCAGTGGTATTTATACCTCCATAACAAATCTCCTTAAGATCTCATCAGGTCCCATCTTATATAGTTGTCCAACTATGAGTGAAAAATCTACAGCACGAACTACTAATTGTTTCTTCTTAATGATTGTATATTCACGAGGTGCCATCCCTGTAGATAAGAAATGGACTATCTCAATGAAGTAATCATCAAACTTTCTGATGGCCAACAAATGTTCATCTGGTAGTGTATCCTCCAAGATAGTAGGTTCCTCTCCATGTTCTAACCTAGACAAGTGGTCAGGTCCCTTGTTCATTCTCCCTGGCTTGACCACAATCTCAAAATCATGTTCCCTGAATAACAGAAGCCATCTGCATATTCTTCCCCCCAACACTGGCTTTTTGACTAGGTATTTCAATGTAGAGTGATCAATGAACATCTTAAAGTGTCCTCCCAACAAGTAGTGATGAAACTTCTGCAGTGCATACAGCATGGATAAACCTTCTCTCTCAATGGTAGTGTAATTTATCTCAGTCGTAGAGAGATTCCTTCTAGAAAAGGATAATAGATGGTCAATGTCTCATGCTCTTGGTTGTGATAGCACTACTCCCAATGTAATAGAGGATGCATTGACATGCACATGAAATTCCTTACTCCAATCTGGGAAAACCAGAATAGGTGCAATGACTATTTTCTGTTTCAGTGTGTCGAAGCTCTGCTAGCATTCTTCGGTCCATTGAAACTAACAATCTTTCTTTAAAAGATTCTCCATGGGTGTTGTAATCTGTGCATAGCCATTAATGAACTTTCTGCAGTATCTAGTATGTCCCAATGCAGTGAGCTATTGTCTAACTGAAGTAGGAGGGGGTAGATCAACAATAATGACAATCTTGGATGGATCTACCAACAACCCTTGCTTACACAAAATATGGCCCAACAACACTCCAAAGTGTGAAAAGAAGATACAGTTCTTCAGGATCAAGGCAATCTGACATTGCCTGCACTTATCGAACATTAGTCTTAAACATTCAGTATGATTTTTCAATAAGCTAAAAACAGTCCAATCATCAAAATATTCTTCCAAAACTTTATGTAACAATTCCTTTAATGCATTGACCACCACCCTAGAAACGATGTCTGGTGCATTCTTCAATCCAAAAGGCATCATTGTGTACTGGTAGGATCCCCATTCTGTTGAAAATGTGGTCTTATGGCGATCTTCCTTGGCAATCTTGATTTGGTGATAACCTGAAAAACCATCTGTGAAGGAGTAGACTTCCTGTCCTCCTACATTATCTAACACTTCTCCAGTAAATGGTGTAGGGAATGGATCATGTAAACATGCATCATTCATTTTCCTCAAGTCTACACAAATTCTGATCTCTCCTGTCTTCTTATCTTGCACCACCATAGGGCTAATCCATTCTGACTCTTAAGTAGGTTCTATGATTCCTGCTTCCAACATTCTATCTAATTCAATCTTGACTTTCTGCATATACTTGGGATTCAGTCTGTAGGGTCTCTTCTTGACTGGTCTTTCATCCGGTTTCAAGGGGATATTGATTTCTCCCACGGGCCCTTTAATTCCCTTCATATTAGTGAACTTGGTTGGAAACAAGTCTTGATATTCATGCAGTAGTTCTTTGATATTGTCAATAGTGGCATCATCCCAATAATCTGCAGCGTTTGTGAGCTTAGGTGCTTCCTCTATTCCAATGTTAACTTTCTTTATTTTGATTGGCTATCCAATAAAAAGTAGTTTGAATCCTGGTCCTTCTATGTCTCTCTGTCCTTTTGTTTCTGCAATGTTCACATTCCTAGGATCATCGTCTTCATCAACATTGATATTGTAACAACCTTGCAATTTCTAAAGAGTTGCACTCCATTCATCCTCTTCTTGATCAATAGGGCAGGTGGGTGCCTCCTCAAAGACCCTTTGTCTTACAAATTGTAAATCTTGATCCACTGTAGGGTACTGACTTTCAAATAAAAATGTAGCTACAAATTTCTGAGTCATGTCATACCAATCTGTAGTGGTGAGGCATAGTTCTGCTTGAAGATACCAATTGATAGGGGTTGTGTCCAAATTGTTAATAAATTTATGCACCCACTTCTCTTGAGGAATGATGCTCTAGGCCTCCTCACAACTTTGCACATGGTCCTTCAGACAACTTTGACCTGTGTATCTAACCTCACACCCTTCTACTTGGTCTAAAAAGCACATTGTCATCAAAGTGCAACATTGCACCCAGTCCTTGATGTTCTTCTTGTGTGTTCCCAACCATCTTGCTGGAGTTGCTTTCAAGGATTCATCCAATGCTAAAAACCTTTGTTGTACTAGTATAATTTCTTCAAATTCCAACAAGAAAGCATTTTTAAATGATTTAAACCATCAAAGGTGGGAAGATTACTTACTTCCGTGCTAATCCAATGAACTTCCCTCGTCAATCTAGCACATATCCATGTAGAGACTTCATACATTTTGTTATGCCGGTTCTCTAGTGCTTCTTTTGAATCTGATGAGCATGCGTCGTCACTTCACCAACTTAAATTACCATCTGTTGTAGGATTAATGTAATCTTGTTGTCTTGTTGTCAATTTATATATATTCTCAAGCTCGTATGCACAGTATTCTTCTCTGATGGGTTCTGTGTATCTACGACCTTCACCAGGATCAAGATGTGCAATGACCCTAAGGTCATCACCTTCAAATGTCATTATTATTTTCTTCAAGTCAAACACAGTATAATTATTGAAATCCCAATCAATTCCTAACAACACAGGATAAGGACAACTATCGTCAACTATCTCAATCACCTTGAAGTACGCAAATGTCCTTACCTCGTCGATGTCCATAGGGACATTCTCCAGTCTTCTAAAGGGTATTACTTTCTTCTTATTATCCATCCTGATCCTGATAGGGGAGTAAATCAACTTAGGTTTTCCCATCAGGGCCTAGGTCGGGTTCATCATAACATTGACTTATGACCCTAAATCAAGGACCACATAGTCTATATCATAATCTCTAATCTGAGCATTAAGGTGTAGTTCCTTATTTTTCCTTCTCATTCTAGATACTTGATGTAATACTCTGTTCAACAAGGGATCTATCCTGCCTATCTCATACTATCTGATCAAATTTTGTAGTTCTTGTACAACTCTTTCATCCTTAATCAAATTAATGCAAGTGCATAAGAATTCCATAAGCTTGCTTACCTCTTTTCCTTCTCTGGGTGAAGCAGACTAATCAAATGCCAAAGGCATTCCACATTCTTTCACTTCTAGTTGTCTCTTTGATGAAGAAGCCTGATCTCTTCTAAATTATTTTCTTGCCTCTTCAAATGTTTTCTTTTCTTTCCTTGGATCAAATACTTGTGTCTTCTCTACAACTCTTCTAACCCTGGATTCTTCTGTAGTCTTTCCTGGGGTCACTCTGTCTTCTCCTGTAATAGTGCCTCTTCTAGTGATAACAATGACTCTAGGATCATCTCTATGAGGTTCCGCTAAGATTAGTTGTACTTGCTAGTTTCCTCCTCATCTCTCTTGAAGTTTGGCTAACAACACAGGACAATCTTCAATGACATGTTCAAATGAGTTGTAGTAGTTTCAAGTGGTACAAGGGTTCTGGCACTCCCTTGCCAAGTGACCTGACTGTGTGCGGTTATAACAAATGATCTGACCTCGACCTCAACCCATGCCTCCTCCTCATCTTCTTCCTCTGAATCTATAACGAGGGTTGAATTTACCTCTTCTTGGGGAATTAAACTGTGTAGTATTTCCCTCTTGCTGCATCTCTCCTTGAATCCTATATGTATCCCTTGACCTTTCATGCAGGAGGTCATAATCCCTACAGTCCTTCTCATCATGCCCCACAGATTTACAGAATGTGCAGTAAATATTTGTAGGTGTAATAGCATTCACCAAGGTGATGTCTATTTCTACATACCTCGCACTAGGGTATAGTAACCCGCCTCAAAGGGCTCAGAGCTCCATAGGCCAAGTATTCATGAGATAGGGGACAATGCCCCTTATCATGGCCCTCTAATTTGCATTTGATACACCAGATGTCTTCCCTTTTATCTTTTCCCTTGTATTTCTTCATATCTTCAACCTATAGAGATAAGCTAGTTAGCTGACTCAAAATTTGACTCATACCTGAGCTGGATTCTCCCATAGGGGCTAATTCGAGTTTCATGGCAATATCCAACACCTCAGCCTACGAAGAAACCTTCTGCTGCATCAAAGAGACTATGATGTGTGGTAGGAGGGAAGTAATGAACCATTCCTTGTTCTGCATGTCTGGGATCTAAAAACTCAAATGGCTTGTTAAGGTCTTAAACCTATGATTGAACTCCCAAATAGGTTCAACTACTTTCTTCTTGATTTATTTCAGTTCTACAATGCTTTGTGACTCCGAATTAGGTTTCTTGAATTCTGCACTCAACGCAATCTTGATGTTGTTCAATGGTTTAGGTTGTGCAACTCAGTTAACAAACTTCATGTACCAGCTCAGTGCATGGTCTCTCAAGTTAGTACTAAACTAATACCTCTTAACTTGTTCCTCATTGACTTGCTTAATAATCCATACAACTTCACATAAAAACCAGTGTTGATCAAGATCTTCAGATCCATCTCCCCTAAAGATAGGTATCCTCATTTCATATGCCATAGATCTTCCTAGGTTTCCTGACTGAGTATGTGTTGAACTGCTGGTAACAGTTCTCTGATTTCTATGATAACTATGAATACTTTGGTTACGTAATGCATCTAAAACAATAGGAGGAGTAATAGTACTTACTTCAATAGTCTGCACAATTCCTGAAGTTTTTGCTTCTTCTCGGCGAGGTTCTATAGTCTTCTCTTCCTCTGGCTCAGTGGACCCTGAATGTTCCTCGATCGATAACTCTTCCTCTTCTCCACTGTAGAAACCTTCATCCTATGCTAGTGGCTCATGGCTCTATTCAAATAAGTTCACCAAAGGAATCTCTCTGAAGGTCCTCCCACTGCACATATGTCCAACCTTTATGTCACTATCGTTGTCTGAGTTCCTGAACATTATATTTTCAATCCAACCAATTATTGTATCTTCAAGATGTTCTTCTCATGCAATGGCATCTTGATCTTCAACTTCAAGAAGTATAAAAAATTTCCTCTAGGTCCCTTAAAGAAATATCTCTCTACTTGGTTATATGACTCTACTTTGTCAATAGAAAACTTGGTTATGTACCCTCTGATGGTACTATCGAACTAGTGATCTATTTCTCTTGATACAATGTTATCAACTCTCTTGACCTTCTTGATCAGTGCCGACATTCAAACCACAGGTGGTCTAGATCTGACCTCAAATTGGGTATATGCCAATCTGGCTAACCACTCGTATAGCTCCTTATGAATTCCTCCAAAGAAAATCTCGTGTATATCAGTAAAGATATACCTTCCCAACCAATCCTCTGTACTAATATTAGGGTTCTTGTTTTGAGATTCAATGAAGTCCTTTTCTTGTTATTCTATCCACTTCTGAATCTCTGTATTCGATGGGAACCACCTTAATATTCCCTCAAGAAGATCCTGGTCTTGGCAACGGAACATTTGTTGGCACAGGGGAAGACCTAGGGTTCAGCTCTAACAACGCACCAACAAGCCCTAACTACTATCCCTTTCAACAACACCTGCGAAGTAGATGCAGTCTCACCTGAAGTAGCAATTGGGGGTTGTAGGACACAGGTGTCTACAACCACAGGAAATACAAAGTGGATCCAAGACAACAACACACAACAACCTAGTTATTATTTATCTCCTTCAAGCCTACTGCACGAGCTATATCTCAAATCTAACACAATGATGTAATAAAATAATAACAAAAGGAAAAAGAACACAACATCAACCATAGAGACACAAAATATAGGTGGTTCACCCTCTCCCTAGGGCTACGTCCACAGAACTATGTTTCTTGATATTATATGAAAACATATAGTTCTATATACACTCTTATCTTGCAGATCTCTCTCTCCTTCTCTTCTTCTCTCACCTCCCTACGCACCCAGATGAAGGGTTGATCTTCGCACCTAGCTGAAGATCTTACAATACTAGAGTGCTCTCACACACAACACTTTTCTCTCACCATGACAATAATCACTCCACCACAACAATAATGATGAACTATAAAATAATCGATCCCAGTTCCTATAGACCTTTATTTATACATTACAATGACTCTCAGACAACCTTAGGTCGAAACCTAGGTGTCAAAAATCTAAAAGACCAAAACCCTAGGTGTCTAAAACCCTAGGTCAACTTGACCCGTGTTTTCCGGGCTTCGCAAACCTGTCTTTCCTTCTTTCCCACAAGGTGCTCCAAATCATCCATTGGTGGCTTCTTCCACTTGCTGAGTTGTCCATGATCCATCTTCCTTACTGATCTGTTCTCCTCGATCTTCTTGTTCAACAACCCATTTTCCCTTACTTCACTCCTTTTCTGCTCCTTTGGCCACTTCGACCCATCCTCAGTCAATGTGCCTTCCGTGCAGTTCACACTCTGTCCTTTATTTTCCTCTTTCTTATATTTCTTTCTTAATCCATACCTAAGGGCCAACATGCACACTCAAGTTTGTTTCACGTGGTATCCTGGAATGTGAACACTTCATCATTTTAGTGCACAGTACATGTGCACACTATACCGTGGAAGGTGAATACAAAAATGATATCAAACATATCACTAATTTAAGTACATTTGTATTTACATTTACAGTTGGGGTTCGGCCTAGGGGTATTATAGAGCCTCATTGTAAAATCATCTTCTTGCGAATTTGAGTAGGGGACACATCTCTTCTCGGAGATAAGCTGGCACCATTCTAGCGTGTCTTTCACTCTTTATTTTTACAGTATTTGTACATTTTCTCTCATTAATAGAAAATTGTGTATTACTTTATCTCTGTGTTTATGGTTGCATCTTTGATACATTTATGTTATATTATTGGATATCTAAGATATCTCTTTACATTGCTTTATTATATCTTCACTCTCATTTCATGCTGAAAATAATATGGATCAGTATTCATCCTCGTAGCTTCCAACATGGTAGTATTATTATTTAATGACATACCTGAAGGAATCCCATGTAGGGGCCACCAAACATATTGCAGATTCCTTTACATTTCCAGAGTGCTATACATTACACTATCAAACCCTGACTTTGTCTATAGTTTGACTGTGGCGAGCCGATTTTTTTTTGTTTAGGGCTAAAAAATGGCCCTAGAAGTACAACAAGATGTCTTGACATGAAAACATACAAAATAATCCAGTTGGATTAGGTGAGAGGCCACTAGTATCCACCTGGAATATGTGTAGGGATTCAGACATCCCCAGAAGTGTAGAACCCACAATTACAGATAAGTACAAAATAACGTGTTGAACTAAAAATGGACAATAGGAGCCAGTTGGAATAGGTGGGTGGCCACCAATATCCACCTGGATCACCCCCAGTTGAAGATGGGTTACAGTCCATAAAATCTACCCCCCACTTAGTGAAGGGACCGATGGTGATGATTGGGTAAAGAGGGGCTGGGTGTGAGCACATTTTCCGAGTGAACACCTGGAAAGGGTGACACTTCTTGACCACTTCAACACAATATTTAAAAATTGATGGCCAAACATAACTCGATCGCAATATTTTTTGGATTGTTGCAAGCCCGGATATATGACCACCAAAATCTCCACTGTGACATTCATTGATAACCAACTCAGCTTCCTCATGAGTTAAGAAATGACACAAAACATTATCTACTCCTCGATGATACAAAGTGCCACCGATGATAAGGTAATTTTTAGCTTGATGATGTATACATCATCGATCATCTCTCGACAGATGTTGGGATAGCTTCAAGGTTTGAATATATATTAGAATGTCTCCATACCAAGGATACAAAGGTGAGATAAGGAAGATATGTTCATCTCTGAACGAATCGTCATGAAAAATTTCCTCATCCAGTCGAGGGAAGTTTGATATCAACTCGGCAAAAACTAGCAATTTTTTAGACTTTGCCAGAATAAAATCATGGTCAAATTCTTGCAAAATAACAATCCACTTATTGTATTTCCCCCCTATTATACGCCTAGTAAGTACGTATTGAAATGGATTAATATATGCAACTAAGGTAGTTTTGCAAAGTAATATATAATGTCATAATCTTTGAACTACATGTACGATGACCAAAGCTAGTTTTTCTACATGAGAGTATGTAAGTTTAGGACTGAATAAGTTTCGACTAAGATAGTAGACAATGTGCTCATGGAGCTCATCATCATCCTCAACTAGAACCATACCAACCATCACTTCAGACGTGGTGATATAAATCAAATAGTCTCTACTGTAGTATGTAGGCTTCAACAGAGGTGTAGATACCAAGGATTTCTTAAGAGCATCGAAGGATTCTTCGGCTCCCTCATCCCATATAAACGAAGTATCCTTATTTAAACAATGCATGAAACCATTATTTAAATTGGCATAGTTCACTATGAACTGATGTAAGAAGTTATCCTTCCCCTGTGTTAGCATTAGAACTTACACCTAGACTATTGTAGATGTAAGCCTAATACCCATCAAAATGTAAAGGATAATGTTCTTAAAAATGTGGCAAATGGATGTAAAACTCAGTTTAATATGTCAATCACAAATCCTTCCATGAAATACACACCAACAAATAAGGATTTGAATGGCTTCAAATAAGGGTTTAAAATATAGAAATGATAGATGGAAGACTTATCAAGGAAAGTGTAATATTTATATCAATTTACATCAGGTATTTCTAACACACATATGAAACAAAACTCATTTGAATAATAAAATCTTAAATCCAAAGAGAAAAATACTCTGATAAATTTACATGCAATATCGCAATAAATATTTTATTGCAATAAAGAAACAACAACCTAATGAATCCTTCAAAATAGACTGATATCAAAGTAAGATAGAAAATAGATGATAATGAGAAAAATATTGATTTCCACCATTAAAATTTTCTTGGATCTGGTCCATACATCAAGAAAAAATATGCTACAAAAATGACAAGACTAAAGATAAGAGTTTCTTTGTTTAACCATTCAAGCCATTTTCACTCTTATAATTCCCCTTAAATAAAAAAACTTATCAAAATCCATATTTACAATCCATCCCTCAACTTCCTCATAGGATTCCATGCCTAATGGAAGCATGGCAACAAGTGTACAACCAAAAACAACAAACTCCTATTTTAAAGGAAAATGTTGGAAACATATACAACAGTCTTCAACAATTTTGTTAGTACTGAGAGTCACCCTCTGATTGCTAGAGGATAAGCCCAATACCCATCAAATAGGTTTGTAAAATTATATTTATGATAGAATGTCAAATGGGAAAAACTCAGTATAGAAATGTTCTAACACGGAAATTCTAGGCCAGAATGCATAAGAAAATGAGTTTTTGGCTAACTTCAATCAGTGGTTTAAAGATAAATGTGAGTAGATGGAATAATTAGTGAGAAGGATGAATAAGTCTTCTATAAGAATCAAGACTTCTAGCAGATAGGTGAAGAAAAAGCTCAAACAAAAGAACTTCTTGATCTAAAACTTAAAACACCGATACATTTACAACAATATCATAATCAAACATACATTACAACGCAACTATAAAATATAATTTGAATCATTCAATAATGAGAAACCAGAGTAAGAAAGAAGAAAGATAATGAAAGGTATCTAATGTCTATTAATCAAAATGTCTCGGATCTCATATATAAAACCAGAGTATGGATATGTCTTATCAAAACATTCCAACAAGGATTCTATGGTCAACCATCTGAACCTCAAAATATCATTCTCCTATTGTATATATAGTCTAAACAATAAGTAACAACATGAAGTGTGAGATGGACCCTCTAACCTAGGATTCTCCCACTAAAAACTGACAATCTAACATCTATACTAGTGGAGATAACAAATTTCTAGAAACATGGAAAATGTTGGAAACAACTCAAACACTATAAACTTGGAAAAATTAGTTGTTCTTTGGGCCCATCTCCATTAGTGCCATGTGTCCACTAGCTCCAATTGTCTTGCAATCCTTTATGTTAAGCTCCATTTGCCACCTAGTGATCGTTGATTCCCTCAAAATCCATCAAAAATAGAAAGGGAAGTGAATCCAAAAATGTTGACTCTATCATCTAGTTCGTAGAATATTTTGTAGTGAATTCTGTAGTAGATTTCATAGCGCCTGCCTATGTAAAATATTCTGCAGCGGATTCTATAGCGAACTGCAAATTTGTGTTTGACTAGGTGATTTCGTAGCAGATTTTGCAACGACTGTGCAACTCTGTATGTGAAATGATTTCACAACACTTTTCGTAGCGAACCTGCAACTCTGTTTTTTTGGATGACTTTGTAGCACCAGGTGCTACAAAATTTTATTGTAGTTTTCTGTGTAATGCAATTCGAACTCAAAAAACCCAAAAATTTTAGTAGAAGTTGTATAATCTTCTAGATGCCTCCAATAGGTATAATTATGACACTTCCCAAAATATTCAAGATGAAAAGATGTTCCTTATAAAAAAATGGGGTCTTCCATCCTTTCCACTTCATGTCCTTAATCTAGCACTTCTCCTTGTTGGAGATTGAGCTAGAACATTAAGATTTCTCTAGGCTAAATCATCCTTCAAGGATTGTAACTCCTCTTTAAGATTTTTGTTCTGAAACTATAAGTCTCTGTTCTTCCTATACAAATTTCTAAGATTCCTATGAAGGGGCATAAATCTCCTTGTTGTGAACTTAGCTATCTCAAGAGTTTCCTTATACATGTCCACGATATCCTTCATATTTCTCCTCTTAGCCAATCCTTCTCCCTTCAAGTGGACAATTTCCTTTATTGCATCTCTAAGTTTTCTGATCAACCTCTTGAAGGTGGGGTTATTAGGGGGAGTGGTGATGTCTATGATTTCAACAAGCTTCTCAACATATTCACCTTTACCATTATATTTCTTCTTGACAAAAGCTTTGGTTATGAATTCTTGTTCAACAATTTCCTTATGGGCCGATGACCTCGTGAAGGGACTCCTCGCACTAGTCTCAACTGTTGTAGTAGGTGAGGGAAAGTGTAGCTTTCTCCCCTTTTTGGCTGTGGTTTTAGCAAAGGGAACTTCTTTTAGTTTAGGTGCAAGTTGAGGTGAAAGTTCCCTTTGTGGAGAGTGATGGGCTCCCCCTTCTTCTTCTTCTTCAACTTCTTTAGGAACCTCTTTAACTTTGGAAATATGTTTTCCCTTTCTCTTTTTTCTTGTTTCTATGTGGGAAGCACTATCACATGGAAAAGCGATATGTATCTTGGATTGAGGAGTAGGGGATACATTTAGCTACGTATTTACAGAAGCAATGAATTTATCCCAAGCTATGTTTCTTTTCTTCAATTCCTCCATAACAAGCATCCTAATCATCCCTGAGTGGAAAACACTAGTGTACATAGCCTTGGACTTGGCTTGGACCCTATCAACCATTTTTCCCATACTCCTAAATAGATATAAAGGGATGTTCATTAAGTCCTTACCTGTGCAGTGAAACAAAAGCCTAATGTGATACTCATAGAGCATATTGAATCTTCCCTCATAGGTAAAATATCTATGGATGACTTTCAACATCTTGTCAAATGCCTCAACTAAGTGGTTCCTAGGTACTCCCTTATATAGGTTATCCCCCTCATGTTTTGGTTTGAGGAACTCTTTATAAAAGGCTACATTAAGAGTCATATATTTCAACCACCTTTCACCAACGTTGGGTATCTCAGTGGCTGCTAGAATGGTGGCCTCAAATACCTCCAGTTCAAGAGTTTCCGCCTTGGTTTTAGTGCCATCAAAGTTTAAGGAAAACTCTCTAGCTACCTCAGGGTGTTCCCTTTGCATATTCGGATAGAAATTTAGGCAAAAAACCATTTGGAATACCTCTCTGATCAAAGGTTGAACATCAAACAAGTTCATATTAGAAGGCTCGGTGCTGACTATGCTCCCACCCTTGTGAGACTTCTTTATTGAGGTGTATCCATTTTCTATAAACATGAGACAAAACACCACAATGATCTAAGAGGCATGGGAGGCCAAACACAGACATAGGTCTTTAGTGTTTGAATGATAGTCTTTTTTAAAATTGACTTGTTTAAGGATTCATGGTTTTCCTTCAATTTGAATTCCGAGCTAATGAAAGAGAAATCTGATGGCTTAAGAAGAGGAAGAAAAACCCTTCTGATAAAATATATGCATGGAGGCGACACTATCATGGTTTTTAATCTAACATTAAACCACCATGCATGATCATCATTATTTTAATAGCAAGGCTCCTAAAATTTTCAATGTTAATAGACTTTGAATGGGAAATACCAAATGACACTGTAAAGGAAAATAGATAATGCAAGCTATGTGAGCAGAGATGATGATATTGAGTTGATTCATAGTTTGCAGCACTGGAACATGGGATCCGTAGCTCAATTCGTAGTAGTTTATGTAGCGTAGACATCAACGGCCAAGCAATGGATAGGCATGACATCTATGATAGAAAGGTTTATTCAATTGCAGTGGAAGAGGCTGGCAATACTTCATATAGCTAAGAATTCAGTGATAGTAGAGTTAAAGGGGTCGGTAGGTAAAGGAGACCACAATTTGCAGTGCACAGTGCTACATAAATTTAGCAGATACTTAAATGACCTTCAATAGATCTCAGATGACTCAAGGAGTACCTAGAGACCGTGGCTTGAATGTAGATGAACTTCAGAAAGAATGAAGCCACCTGCAACCATCCTAATATTCAATTCACCTCTGTCATCCAATCTGTAGCATAATCTGTAGCACCTATCTGGACTAGGAGTTTTTGCAGCTCCGAGCAAGGAGAAGAATTCAATCATAGATAAAACAGTTAGAAACATGGATGACCAATCTCAATTATTCCCTTTTAAAACATGGATGCTGAAATCAATGAGATTGACATGACACCAACTTCATAAATTAAATAATGATAAAGAGGAAGGGTGTACTCAATATTCTCTACGAAATCTCCTGATGAGTTGGTAGCGTACTAGATAGAATTTGTTTTGACTCCCTAATGGGTAAAGGGACAGAGTGGAGGGGTTCAAGCACATAATGGAGGTAGTGGCATGTTATACTAGTGGTGTCATGGGGATTATAGTGATAGTTGTCTAATCCTGTGATGAACCAAGGGTATGGGTCAAATGTATGAGACAACCTCCAATATTTCCTTTATTTTGAGATAACCTAAGAAAACCATATGGAGAAAATCAAAAGAAAACTTAAAAGACTAATGATTAAAAATTTAAAAACCTAAGGAGAAATTTGACCCGTGACAACTTCATGTCATAAAATTGGCTCCACAGTGGATGGAATGCTCCCAATGAGCTGCCAATAACAAGCAACTTCAGTGTCTTATCCTAGGGCTATGGGGTCATTTATTCAAACAAAAAGTAATATTTACAATGGATGGAACAACCACTCATGGCTCAAGAAAAATACTTCAGAAAGTTCCCATTGATAGGGCCACCAAAAACTTCAGAATCCTCCAAGTTCTGCAATTTCAAGTATTATTTGAAAACACCTCAGAAATCTTGAAAGGACTAATCCACAAGGCTTCTAATTTACCATGTTTGTCTTTCTCTTACTTGGGTTAATCCCACTTGAGCACTAGATCTCCCAGCTGGAAATATTCTTTGCTTACCTTCTTGTCAAAGGATTTCTTAATCTTTTGTTGATGGTCATGTGATTTGTCAAGGAGTTTCTCCCTAGTCTGATGTACTTCTATCAGTTGCGGTCTCCTTTTCACCATATCATCAAGTTCTCCTTGGTGATCCTCAAGGAAATTTTCTACAGGCAAAGAAAGATGAGTAGGAAATACAACTTCGATCCCATATACAAGATGAAAAGGGGAAATACCAAGTGACCTCTTTGTTGTAACTCTATCATCCCATAAGGAAAATTTTAGCTTTGAGTCCCATGCTTTCTTGTTGTCTTCCAACAACTTCTTGATGATATTTACAAGGCACTTGTTAGAAGACTCTGCTAAACCATTTCCTTGGGGGTAATAAGGAGTAGAATGGACTAATGAAATCCCATACTTCTCACAAAACTTGATCAATTTTTCATCTTTGAAAGAGGCAACATTGTCAGTAACAATGATGCTTGGACAACCAAATCTTGACATGATATCTTCAAGAAAAATAATAATTACCTTGTGGGAGGCACTCCTTGTAGGAATGGCTTCTATCCACTTGGTGAAATAGTCATTTGCAATCAAGATCCATCGGTGTTGACCACTTGATGCTGGGTGAATTTCCCTAATGAAGTCAAGTCCCCACTGCTAAAAAGAGTCAGAAACCACCACAGGCTTCAAAGGAAAATATTTGAGTTGTTGCTTTCCAGAAAACTTCTGGCATTTGTCACAAGCTCTAATCTTTGCACAAACATCAGTAAAATGGCTAGGCCAAAAATACCCAGCTCTGGGGATATTATAAGTTCTGGTTCTCCAAATAGATGACCCCCAAACAAGTTGTCATGAAAATTAGTCATGGCCTTTTGGGCCTCCTGTGGATCTAAACATATCAAAAGAATCCCTAGAGGATCTTTCCAATACAATATATGATTAATGAGACAATATGTGATTTCCTCCAACTTCAAATATCTTACCTTGTTCTTCTCCAAACCATTAGGAGGTTGAAACTTTTGCAGAGAATAAATGATGTCTTTATACCAAGTGGATTCTGCCAAGTTGGGGCTGAGATGAGAGCTTTTGTCAGTAAAATCAACTTGTTGATTTTCTGAGTTTAGGTTCATGAAATTAACCCTCGGTGCTTTGCAATTTGATTCAGCTAGAAACCTAGCTAAACCTTGGACTTTCACCAACTTAGTGGGCTTCTTTTCAAGGTCAAATTCCATAATTTTGGCAATCCATTTGCTCCTCATTCCATCTATCTCAAGCTGGATAAGTATTTCTTTCACAGAGGATGATGGAACATAGGCAATAATATTGGAATGCAGAATGTATACACTGAAATATTTGAGGGCTTTAACCAAAGCATAAGCCTTCTTTTCCATGATATCATACCTCATATCTACATCCCTCAATGCTCTACTAAAAAAGGAAATAGGATGTTCTAACCCTTCTGTATTTTTCTGAAGGAGGATATCAGCCAATGTGTCATATAAGGCAAAAGAGAAAGTCAGAAATTCCTTGGAATAATCAAGGTTGATGATCACAGGTTCTTCAATCAAGGATTTTTTTATTTGGTCGAAAGACTCCCAAGATTCAGCAGTCCATTTCACCTCATTTACTTTCCTAAGAATATATTTGATGTACTTAACCAATTCATCAAAATTACAGATGAATCTTCTCAGACAATTAATTTTACCCAAGAAAGACTGAACTTCTTTCTTGGATCTAGGAAGAGATAAATTCTGGATGGATTCTACTATGCTTGGATCAATTCTTACCCCTTATGATGATACAATGTGTCCCAATAACTTTCCTTCCTTCATAGAAAAAAAAGAATTCTTAGGATTGAAAGAGAGACCAAACATTATGCAGTTCTGGAAGACCTTTTTCAAATGATGATAATGTTCCCTATCATATTTTGAGAACATTGTAATGTCATCTAGATAGATGACCAAAAATTTGTGCTTCTCCAATAAAGGAAACATCCATTTCTCGCTGAAAGTTTGCTCGTGCATTCATTAATCCAAAGGGAATTTTAGCATATATGAATGTGCCCCAAGGAGTAGTCAAGATTTTCTTCTCTCTATCTTCAGGTAGGACAAATATCTGATTGTAACTTGAGAATCCATCAATCATAGACATTCTTGATGAGCCAGTCACTCTCTGCAAAATATTCCCTTTGGTAAGGGGTAATTATCTTCCTTGGAGATTATTTTCAAATTCCTGGAATCAACACACAGTCTGATTTCCCCATTCGTTTTCCTCACAGGTACCAAATTAGCCACCCACTCAGAGTACCTTAAAGGTATGATGATCTTGGGATCAAGCAACTTCTTTACTTCTTTTTCCATAATAGGCAAGAACATGGGATTTATCTGTCTGAGTTTTTTCCTAAATGGATTGGTCTCCTCTTTCAAAGGGATCTTATGTTCAATGAAGTTTGTGTCATATGTTTGTAGATCTTCATATTTCTTGGAAAATACATTAGAAAACTCCTTCAAAATTTTAACATACTTAGCCCTTTGCTCCTTTGACAAACTTCTAGACAATTTTACATACTTTGGATTTTCCTCTGTACCTAAATTTCATTCAAGTGAGATCGGAAGAGCGGTTCAGCAGGAATGCCGAGACCGATCTC
>CBVK0100228984.1:0-23686 GCA_900067695.1 Picea abies | reverse complement strand
AAAATACATGGAAATGATTTCCCAAGGTTGAGTATTCCCAACACCAAAATTCCTTACAACCTTGGAGGTGTGTGTCTCTCTAATAAGTTTCCATCTTTCACCTTTAGGAACATAAATCTTGTCTAGATTTTAGACAAACCCATTTTGGAGATGATATTTAGCCTTACTGTAACCTTCTTCTATATGAATGTTTCCCTGTAGTTGTTGAAAAACCTCTTTAAATTCCTCATCTTCTATGTATGTCTCTTTGTATGCATCATGTGTGAAAGATTCCATGTGCATAAGAGTTTTTAAATATGTAATATTTGGTGTTGGTGGTGTTTAAAGCATGTCTACCAAATTATTAGTGCTTCTCTTCTTATACTTAATGAATATATGAAACTATTGTGAAACCCCCATATACTTGTAATGTCTGGCTTGTTGAAGCTTACTTTGGGTATGCAAATACTGCAGTGGCTAGTGTTCAATGTGGATAATGGTTTCTTTTCCCATCAGATAATTCTTCCACTTCTTAACAACTTGAACTAGGGCATAGAGTTTCTTATCATATTTACGGTAGTTCAAAAATCCCCCATGAAAATTCTCTAAACGATAGCATACTAACTTACCTCCTTGCATAAAAATTGCTCCCATAGCATACCCACTTACATATGTATCCATTTTGAAAGGATTATTCAATTTAGGTAATGTAAGAACTAGTGCTTGAATGATATTTCATTTTAGCTTGTCGATTTTATTTATTTTTTATTCTTTCCCCAGTAGAAACTCTTACCAACAATTTTTATTTTATGTAGTGGTGCAGCTACCACTGAAAATGATGCCATGAAATACCATAGGTATTGTGTTGTCACAACAAAACTCCTAGATTTAGTGACATTATTATGAACTAGCCACTTGATGATGGCCTCCATCTTCACCAAATCTATCTTTAGTTCCCCTCCACCAATCATTTACCCCAAATACACTAATGATTGCTAAGAAAACTCACATTTATTGAGGTTAGCCAACAACTTGTGCTTTTTCAAAGTTTTTAACACCTGCATAATATGTGAGATGTGTTCTTCCTAGGTAGTGTTATAAACCAATATGTCATCGAAATATACTATTACAAACTAATATAAATAGGGACATAATACAACATTCATCAATCACATAAATGTAGCTAGTGAATTATATAAAACAAAATACATGACTAACAATTAATACAAACCTTGCCTTGTATTGAAGGTGACCTTCCATGTGTCTTCTTATTTAATGCATACCTAGTGGTATCCTGATTTGAGATCCAACTTCATGAAGTAATTGGCATGCCGCAACTGATCTAACAAATAATCAAATCGTATAAAGAAGGTACCAATTATTGAGTGTGATCTTCTTCAAATATATATAGTCGATATACATTCTGTAAGTCCCATCCTTATTGAGTACTATGGCGATAGGTGACCCACAAGGTAGAGTTCTTAGTCGAATTAATCCATTCTCTAGTAGCTACTACAACTATTTCTTCACTTTTATTGCTTCCAAAATAGATTTTCTATACAACTCAATATTTTCTAATGGGGAGTTAGGAAATAACTGTATCTCATGCTCCACTTCCCTCTTAATTTTCAACCCTTTAGGATCCTAGAACACTCCTTTGTACACCTGCAACAACTCCTCCCATTATTATTTTTGTTCTTTGGTACATCCCTCAAGGGATTCCTTTACTCTTATCGATTCCTCCCTTGGATGATTCTCTCTTAACAAAAGAAATACATACTTCTTACTAGAATCGATCAAATTTTTACCTTAGTTAACACTTATAAGAGATATCTTTGACATTCCTTTGTGTGCATTGATGATGAAATACTTCCCACCCTTGATCAAGAAATACCTTTTTTCTCTCCACATTAAGATCACATCCCTCATATAAATGTATGGGATTCCAAACACTACAACAAACATGTCAAGGGGTACTACATATAATTCCATTTCATCAATAAAATATGAACTTAGAAAAAACTTAATCTTAAACTATTCAGTGACTTTGATATCTACATCCTTATTCACTTATCCCAATGGATATGGGCTCGGATGATCATGAACTTCGAACCCAAGCTTGTTGACCACATCATATGCTATGAGGCTGGACTATGAGCCATAATATAATAGATCATTTACCTTGGTATTTTTGAAATAGATATTAATGTGGAAGAGTTTTTCCATTTCCTTATCTTCCTTTTGATGAATACTACTCGGATTCACCTCTTTTTGCACTGAACTGCAAACAATCTTCTCATCCACATCCGAGCTGCTCTCTACCTAGTTTCTTAAATCATTTATTACTAGGTTCTTATTATTGGCATCCTTCTCACGATTCTTTGGATTCAACTCTAGATGTAGCTTCCAATACATTTGTTTTTTTAACCATCAATATTGCAATGGCTGCAATAGCTTTTTGGATCCTTTCACTAATGTACAATCATTTTTGTCTTCTTATCTTTTCATTTCCATTTCTTCTTCCCCTCCTTAGAGGCATTTGGGTGGTATTTCTATTTAGAACCACTTGGATATCCTTTCTTATGACCTATGCTATCTATATACCATGCTTGCATATAGGCCTAATCAATGGTCTTGGGTTTGAAGAGCATCACTTGATTTCACAAATGACTATGTAGACCCCATATATACTAACACATTTTGTGAAGAAGTGATGGAACTAGAATTTGGTTTCTCTTTCTTAGGCTTTTTTATTGACTTTTTTCTAGCTATTCACTATCGCTTGGTTTCTCTTCAGATCCAACTTATGAGTTAGAGCCACCAACCTTCCCGAAAGGTACAAACTTTTTTGCTAGAGCCATCATGAAGATGAGTATGTTGCAAGAGATAACAAAAACTTGCTCTTCTATCCTAAAAACATTCTCTTCCACTACATTTTGAGTATTTCCATGAATAGATGCATTAGACTTGGCTAGGATTTTGTGACCTCCTTCTTAGGCCAATTCTTGGACCCTACAACTTTCCACAAATACCCTAAAAAAACCTTCTCTAGTACCAATATTCTATGTAAAATGCCATGGATATTCCACTAGAACAACTTGTCACAATAGTTCTTATATTATGATGAAATTTCATAACATGTGGGTTTATTTCCTTAGAGCTCATTTTTATTTTCATTAGTTTATTGGTGAAATTAATTAAATAACTGAAATATGGAAATACAATAATAGGAAAATGAACTCACTATCCACACAATTGAACACAAGATGTATCCTATGAAACCCAATATGGGATAAAACCCATCTAGAATATGATGTCTATGTTATTCTTTATTTTCTTTAGCTATGAAATGCATGCACAAAGAAAGGGAGGAACTTCTTATGGAGGTTCCTTTGACATTTTGGCCTGAATAGACGCTACAAAATATCCTACATCCTGTATTATGCTCTAAAAATTACCACTCCTAAATGCTCCAATCAAATATGGAACAAGCACAATACTAAATAATGTAAGCATTTCTCCTCCTAGTGGCCCAATATTTAACATGTCCTGATAGTCATATAGGGTTATTTTTTTTACATCTTCAACACTCAATTAGTAATAATATTTTGGATCTTGTAGATGTTGGGCCCTTATAATAGCATCATACATTAGGCATTATACACTAAGTAAATATATGAATATATATATGCAATAAAGGATAATGTAGTAACAGATGTGATAAGAGAACATAACAAAGGATTAGTTGGAGATGGTACAACCACTCCAACCATATCCCTATTGTACAAATACTCATGAAGATGGAATACAAACTCGATTGGATATCCTTTCCACAAATCTCTCTCTCTCTCTCTTCTTGAGTGTGTGTGTGTTCCTAATATTCCTCCTATAATGTATCTCTCATCTTGAATATATCCATGTGATTCCATATAATACAACAATATTATTGAAAGCACACATGTGGCTATCCCCAAATATGTGAGTAATAGGGGCTGACATGGCATCCATAAGTACCATGGTCGTCAACAAGGTGGGTTAGCTTCCAAGAGGTATAACTTTTGCATACAAGCTCATATTGAGGTGAATTTTGCATCGTTGGAAAGATATTGATGTATATAATGATTTCAATGGGTAGAGATATATGCTTACAATGGTTTTACCCCCAAAAATTCCATTTGATGCCTCAAAATGGATTGGGAAGGTTCTGGGCCCCAAATTTCCAAACTAGGACCTGCCACTAAAATGGGCCTTGTAAGCTAATTCCTCAAATATTTCCACCTAGAAAGTATGAAGATAGATGAAAAAGTATATCATGATAGAATCTATATCTTTCAATATTATGGAATAGCACACATTCAAATATTCGGTAACTCATTGCTTGTAGTACATTAGATAATGAAGGAATCAATCTCGAGGAATTTTACACTTCAACCTTTGTTTACGATGTATGATCAGTATATATATATATATTTCACACGTTTCCTTTTAAAACATCCATAGGGACAGGGATAGGATAGTGAATGGTTTATCCAAAGAAGGACTATGACTAGAGAGTGGTGCCTAGCAAATCATAGAAATCAAAGATAGGTACTTATTTAAATTCATGCATAATCCTTGGGTGTAACTTCATGATATTTTATTTTGCAGTTTTTTTGTATAAGCTACAGAAAAAACTTCTAAGTAGAGGTAAAATCATTGATGATGGATGGCATAGTTCAATTTTGTGTGCGTTGATAAAGGAAATATGGGAGAAAGTAAGTAAATAACATAATACCCATTATGAGAAATTTGAGGTCTAAAATGGGCCTCCTAAGAGATATAATAAAAAAATACGAGTTAGTTATTTTGTGGGGAAGGTATATTTACAAATCACCTCTTATGCTATAGTCTATGTAACTATGATTAAGTTAAAATGAAAAAAATATCTAAAAATAAAATTAATAAAAAACCACTCGATTGATGTGACTATAAATAAAAACTCTTTTGTATATATGAATTGTTTTTAAAAAAAAATGTAGTATTCATATAATAAATAATAATGTAGTACTTTTTAAATATAACACATATTATGAACCATGCATTCATTTTTAAATTAAAGAATACAAAGTGAGACTAATTAAAAAAATGAATACATGGTTCATAAGATAGGTTATATTCACAAAGTCAAACTAATATATGAATATGTATCCATGTTATCATTCATTAATTCATATATTAGACTAATATATGAATACATGATTCATAGCATAGATACATATTTATATATTAATTAAATTAATATATGAATATGTGGTTCCAACTTATTCATATATTAGTAAAATAATATATAAACATGAGTTATATTCACAAAGTCAAACTAATATATGAATATTCATCTATGTTATGAAACAAGTATTTATATATTAGTTAAATTAATATATGAATATGTATCTATGTTATAAATCACTATTCACATATTAGTTTACCTAATATATGAATACATGGAAACCACATATTCATATATTAGGTAAATTAATATGTAAATATATGATTCATAACATAGATACATATTTATATATTAGTTTGACTTTGAGAATATAACTTGTGTATTCATATATTATTTATTTATAGCATGGACACTAATATATGAATTGGCGGTTCCATCATATTCATGTATTAACAAACTAATATATTAATGTGTGGTTTCCATATATTATATGTTAGTGCCCATGCAATGAACCATGTATTCATATATTATTTGAAAAATAATATATCAACATGTGGTTCATAATATGGGCACATATTCATATATTGGTTTATCTTTCAAAAGAAATCCATGTTTTTCTTTAATCGAAACATAAAATATTTTATTATATCATAATAAAGAGTTGTATCTAAAGTAGACATATAATAATTTATAGTGTTTCTCAAGACAAAATAAATAGTTTTCCATTGCTATAAAAAAAGTTTACAATAGACTATATGATTTGCATTCCAAGCTTTCTTGCAAGTAGCATGCTTGACAAAAACATCTACAATACTATTGACATTGCAAAACATTGTAATTAATGGAAAACATGGTTAGTATTTGCTTCCTCTTAGCTAACATATAAAGGGGGAGAGTTATGTTTTTCAATTTCCATTGGTTCCTTTAGTTGATGAACCATTTCATCTTCTCTGAGATTGGCCTAAGCATAATTTTATGATATCCTATTGCTTGAGGCTATGGAGAAAGATTCCTTGCTAAGATTTAGAGCCAGATTCCACAACATATTGCATTATGCTTCTAATATATCAATCCTCTTCTTTTGATGGACGAGTAGAAAAAAAATGTTTTCATGTTGAGAGACACAATGGTGCTCATTTTCATGCACTTTTGTTGTCACTAAGAACAACAAGGTCCTATTATACTGAATGCTTTCTTTATTCCTTCTTATAATTATATTGAATACCATAATGTCTATGTTGTCCATGAGAGATATCCCTTCTATCTGATCTAGACAAGATATGGAAGGGACATAGAAGAGGTATCTTCCAAACAAAATAGAGAAGGATCAATTGGGAACCCTGCACTCACTTTGATACTTGAAGACAAAATAAAAAATAGCACCTGAGTGTAACATCCTGCTCTTGCATGCACCTGATGTGACTTATTATTTGAGGAAACTTGCGTTGATGTAGGAGCATTTTCATCAAGGTGCAAGAGGAAGACAAATCAACACCCTAGTGCGCATTTTGAAATTATTTTGAATTTAAGAAGGGCATATCACACAAATATCTTGAAAATATTGTGATTTAAGAACGTCTTTAATGTTTAAGAGTTGAACCATTGCATGAGATCAATGGGGAGTGTATTTCCTTTAATGTAGTAAATCGTAGTATAGATTCGAAGCGTTTGCTCTTATCTGACTATCCCAAACATTTATTGTAATAAATCCTTAGTAGTTGAAATATTTTAATTTCGATAGGTTAGCTCTAAGATAGTCGAAGGGAAAATTCTAGAAGCCCTCTTGTATAAATATGTGTATTTGTTGCCGAAATGTGGCTGTTGAAAATTAGCTGAGATTTATTGTAGATGAAGGTTATTGTTGCTAAGAGTTGTTGTTGTTGAGAGTTGTTGATAGATATTGAAGAGAATTGTATGAATCCATGTACATGTCAGTTGAATGAATATAACAGAGAATTATTGTTCCAATTCCTTGGTGTTGTTGTTATTGAGTCTATCTGAATGAATGTTTGTTTAATTTCAATTCTCTATTATTTCTTGTTCTTATGTTATGAATGCATTTACATGGTTGGATATATGAATATGAAAGATATTGGAAAAGTTTCAATTGTTTCTCTTATACGAGCCTATATGCAAGGAGTGCAGAGTGTTCGCAAGGTGTGCATTGATAGAGTCTATTTTGACTTAGAAGTTTAGAAGAGATAACATGAAACTTTTGTTTGCAAGGAGTGCATAAGGGTCCTCAAGGTGTGCATTGACAGAGTCTGTTTTGACTCAGAAGTTCAAAAGGAAAAATATTGAAGGTGTGCATAGGCAAAAATGCACTTAGATTCATATTGTTTAGGAGGAACAATTGAGCCGTATAAGAACTTTTGCAAGGTGTGCACAGTTGCAATATAAAGAAGTTGAGTCATGGAAAGAAAACCTGTTGCAAGGCATACACATGACCAATTTCGACTAAGTGTCAAATAAACTCTCTGAGGAGATATAGTTTTCAAGGAGGAACAAGCTCAGGAGAGATAGCAGTGAGAATTATTCAATAGGGAGAAGCCCTTGAATATTCCTCAAATTAACGAACAAGATCCATTCAGGGGGAAGTGGGATCATTCCAGACCATCAGATCTGGGAGAGATGCACAGAGGATAGCCATGGTGTCTTTCGGCACTTCGTGGTTCAGAGTGTTTGAAAGTGGTTAAGAGTGGGGATCGCCGAGGTCCCAAATCAGCAAAGAAAATCCTAATCATTGGTCGCAAGGAGACACGTGGAAGCAGATTAGAGAATTAGAGAGATACAGTTTTGGAGGAAATTGCGTGGAGTAAGTGTAATATTCGTGAAGTTGCAAAGGCCAAAGTAGAGATGGACTGTTGGATCTAGAAGGACATGCGACAAAGATCCAATTGTTTCAGAAGAAAGACATTTCAAAAGGAAACGAGGGTGGAGGTCGCAGAAACCGTCAAAGCCCAAATTCATGAAGGGGGCTGACCCGAGGTTATATCCTGTGATCTTATGAGAAGAAGATCCTAGCAAGAGGAGCTAGTGCCCGCTAGTTAGAGTTACTAGAGGTGCCAGAAAGTGGCTGTGAGGGTAATTCAAACCTGTGAGGTAACAAATTGAGGTCCTTGTAAGTTGTTCTAGGGTCTGTTAGAGGACCGAAAGATGATTCAGCTTAAGTGTTTTGGAAGATCGTTAACCAAGAGGTCGTAGAACCCCTAGGAGGGGAAGGGGGATACATCAAGTGGTATCAAAGCCTGATTTTATTCTCAGGTAGGAGGAAGGAGAAATTTTTTGTCTTATACCGTCAAGTGGTATCAGAGACAAAGAATTGATTTCTCTAGGCAAGAGGAGATAGTATGATGCCATCAAGTGGTATCGGATCCATAATTTTCTTTAATAAAATAGGGAAAGGTGAGAAGGTGAAAAGAGGAAGTCTGATATCATTAAGAGGTATCATATACATCAAGTGGTAGTGGTGTGAAGAAACGTTCAATACAATTTCTCCTAGAAGACGTGCAAAGCCACTTGTAGTAAATCGAGCTGTGGAAAGGGATATGAGAGAACTTCGTGCAAGGTTGGATGCTATGGAGACAAAACAAAGGAGAGAACCCGATGTTGTAGATGTTAGTGATGCAGAAAGTGAAGAAAGGGAAATTGAAGAAGCTGTAAGAGGAGATGTTGTAGAAGAATGCTTGCTGAAAGCGGTTTTCAAGTTGGGAGCTAGAGCAAAGATAAACATCCCAATGTATGAAGGAAATTTAGATGCCGAAGAATTGCTAGATTGGATAAGATCGATGGAAAAGTAATTCGACTATGAAGATGTCGACGAGGAGAAGAAGGTGAAGCATGTTATCACCATATTAAAAGACATGCAAAATTGTGGTGGGATGAACTGCAGGCTGACAGAAGATGAAAAGTAAGAAAAAGATTAAGAATCAAGATAGAATGGTAGCCAAGTTGAAAGCTAAATTCATACCCAAGGACTATCATATAAATCTGTTCAGGAAGTTACAGAACCTGTGACAGAAGGGAATGACAGTAAAAGAGTACACAAAGGAGTTCTACAAGATGAACATCAGGGATGAACAGAGAGAGAGAGATGATGAAAAGGTTTCTAGGTATATCAATGGACTGAGATATGAAATCCAAGATGAAATCAGTATGATGAAAGTGAGGACAGTGGATGATTCTTATTAGATTGCAATGAAGGCAGAAGAGAAGTTGGCCAGGAAAAAAATCCATTGAAGCAGAGCAACAAGTCTAAACTTAGGCAAGGGAATTCCCATGATAAGCCATAAAATCCCAAGGTGGAGACTAAAAAACGACATAGTCACTTAGAAAGAGGAGGGAGATAGTATGGTGGAAGAAATTATTTTTCTCAACGAAGAGGAAGAGGCAGAGGAGGAGAAGTGAAGTGTTATGCCTCTGGAAAGACAAGACACATGTCTTGGGAATGTCTCGAGAGAAATAAAT
Source organism: Picea abies (assembly GCA_900067695.1). Taxonomy (NCBI): domain Eukaryota; kingdom Viridiplantae; phylum Streptophyta; class Pinopsida; order Pinales; family Pinaceae; genus Picea; species Picea abies. Next base: position 14,034 of record CBVK0100228984.1, on the reverse strand, counting down.
AAGGAGGAGGTGAAGCTCACATTTTGGAGGTGCAAAAGCGGAATTTTGAGGTAGAAGGTGCAGAATATGGGAGATCTCTAATGATGAAGAAGGTTATCTTAAAGCCAGAGACAGAGGTTGACAAACCAGTGCAGAGGAACAGTTTGTTCAAAACTTCTTGCAAGACTAAAGATAGAGTATGCAAGGTGATAATTGATAGTGGGAGCACTGATAACTTAGTATCCATAGAGATGGTGGAGAAATTGGATTTGGAGACAACTGCACATCCGACTCCGTATAAGGTCTCATGGTTGCAGAAAGGACACCAGGTAACAATAACTAAACAATGCCTAGTTGAATATAAGATAGGAGGATATAGAGATTAAATTTTATGTGATGTGATTCCCATGGATGTATGTCATGTTTTGTTGGGGAGACCATGACAATATGACAGGAATGTCATTCATGATGGGAGAAAAAATATTTATATTTTGGAGAAGAATGGTAGGACACACATGTTACTACCAATAGAGGAGAAGAAAGTAAAGGAATAATACAACACAAGTATACTTCTCATGAGTGGGAAGGAAATCCTGAGTGAAGTCAAGAAGGAATGTGATATGCAGTTTGTTGTGGTGAGGAAACCCAGAGTTATCCTTACAATTACTTCTATGGAGGATCTTCATGAAGAAATTCAGGAGTTGTTGGAGAATTTTGTTGATATAGTAGTGGATGACATACCAAGCTCATTGCCACCCATTAGGAGTATCATCCATCACATTTATCTAATACAAGGAGAAAGTATGCCGAACAAAGCAACATACAGACTAACACCTCAAGAGAATGAGGAGGTAAAGAGACAAGTCCAAGAGTTGATGGACAAAGGTTTGGTCAAAGAAATCTTGAGTCCATGCACAGTACCAACTATGTTAAGTCCAAAAAAAGATGGAGGATGGAAAATTTGTACAGACTTAAGAGCCATAAACAAGATCACCATCAGGTACATATTTCCTTTACAAAGGATGGATGACTTAATGGATTGTTTGAGTGGAGAATTATTTTTCAAATATAGATCTGAAAAGTGGATATCACTAGATAGGGATGAGAGAAAGTGATGAGTGGAAAAAAACCTTCAAAACAAGCGAAGGGTTGTATGAGTGAATTATTATGCCATTTGTATTGACAAATTCCCCAAGTACTTTTATGAGGTTGATGAATGAGGTATTGAAATATTTCATTGGTAAGTTTGTGATTGTATATTTGGATGATATACTAGTATTAAGTAAAACTGAAGAAGAGAATTTGAGAAATTTGACATTAGTGATGAGAAGGTTGCAGCGAGAGAAGCTATTGATAAATCTAAAGAATTTCTCTTTTATGAAGAAAGAACTCACTTATTTGGGTTTTGTAATCTCTTAGAATGAATTGAAGATGGATCCAGAGAAGGTGAGAGAAATCAAAGAATGACCATCACTAAGGAGCATATTCGAGGTGAGAAGCTTCCATGGATTAACAAGTTTCTATAGGAAGTTCATTAGAAATTTCAGTGGAATTTTTGCACCATTGATGGATACAGTGAAGATGAGACACAAGAATTTTAAGTGGAAAGAAGAAGACGAGAAAAGATTTAGGATATTAAAGGAGAATATAACAGAACAACCGATTCTGGTCTTGCCATATTTCGGGAAGAAATTTCAAGTAAGATGTGATGCTAGTGGAGCTGCAATTGGAGTAGTTTTGAGCCAAGAAAATAGGCCTATTGCATATTTCAGTGAGAATATGAATGACACTAAAAGAAAGTACTCCACATATGATAAAGATTTTTATGCGATAATTCAAGCCTTGAAGAAATGGAGGCACTACCTTGTTCCAAAAGAGTTTGTTTTGTATAGCGATAATCAAGCTTTGTAATTCATAACCAGACAAGAAAAATTAAATCAAAGACATGCTAAGTGGATAGAGTTTATGAAAAATTTCACTTTTGTCATTAAACACATTTCTGGTAATACTAACAGAGTTGTTGATGCATTGAGCAGGAGATGTCTGATTCTGCAGGAATTTCAAGTGAAAACCTCAAGGTTTGAACACCTTAAAGAGATGTATTGTGATGATCTAGATTTTAAAGAAGCACGTGAGGCATTTGAAAATCCTATGCTTAGAGACATAAGCCACTAGATAGAGTATCTAATTCAATATGGATTGTTGTTTAAAGGTTGTCAGTTGTGCATACCAAAGTGCTCAATGAGAGAAAATATGTTGAAGGAAAAACATAGTGGAGGACAAGCAGGACATTTTGGCCATGACAAGACATTTGCACAATTGAACAATTCATACTATTGGCTAGGTATGAGGGCAGGAGTGAAGAAATTTGTGGACAAGTATAAAATTTTCCAGTATGCAAAAGGAAAGAGACAAAACAATGGATTGTGTCAACCATTTCCTATTCTAGACAGGCCTTGAGATGCAATAAGCATGGATTTTGTGTTGGAATTGCCAAGAACACAAAGATGAGGTGATTCCATATTTGTAGTAGTTGATAGATTATCAAATATGGAACACTTTATCCCATGCTAGAAAACGAATGATGCAACTCACATTGCAAATTTGTTTTTTAAGGAAGTTGTGAGACTTCATGGGTTGCCTAGGGGTATTCTCTGAAACAGAGACAATAAATTTGTTGGTCATTTCTGGAGAACATTGTGGAAGAAGTTGGGGACAAAACTATCTTTTAGTTCAACATATCACCCTCAAATGGATGGACAATCTGAGGTGGTTGTTGGGGCTCAGAAATGTCATATTTTCATCCACCTTTCCCTTCGTCATTCTTCACATTTCATCGCCCCATTAACCTTTCATGATATCATTTTCATAAATATATTTGGGTTTCACCTTATTATTTTCCACTTTATTCATTTTAGTATTAAAAGAGAATTTGTGATTAAATATTAGAAAATTGACATGTTTTCATATATATCTAAAAAATGTGTGAGATTTGTTATGTGTAGGAATATGTGAAGGATTAATTCAAAAAGACTTCTTGAATACTTCTTCCACCATTTGAAGATTTGAGGAGATAATTCAAGCCTATTCCAAGGAGAAGATCATGGAGATTTGGTTGGAATATCTTATCCAAGATATATGATAGATATGTGTGATGATTTGAAGGGATTATATTTTGTAATAATGGGAAATTGGTTGAGAGAAAAGTGGATCTATAATTATGAGATGGTTATCTTATCTTCAAGGCTCTCATGTAGAAAAGAGAGTGCTCTCTCTTCATGAGGGGGTAGTCATTGAGTAGTCATTTAGTAGGAGTCATTAGGATTTGAAAGAAAAGGGGATTCTTAGTTTGATCCATTCTTTCATTATTGTTTCATGATTTTCCATTTGATTCTTGTAATGTAATTTGAGATTTCTTTATTGTTAGTGTGAGCTCACATGTGTCGTCTTGTTTCTCTTCACATGTTGTTTATCCTTTGACACAATTTTCCATTCCTAGATTAATTTCATTTACGCAATTTTATTTTAGTCGTGTGTTTTAACAATTCAATTCCAAGTCACGTGTTTCAACTTCCTGCATTAGATTAATGATTCAATTTTAGTTGTATCTTAAACATTAGATTAGGTTAAATTAGATTCGATCCTGCATATACTTTGCATGTGCTTCATAAGTCTACGAACCTCAGATTGAAAAATTAGATGGTTGGGCAAGTACTACAATGCAATTAATACAACATTAGTTCGGTCCAACGTAACGAATTTCGTTCCCTTCTTACGATTGTTGTTCCCTTTGAAGGCAGTGTCGTTCATTTTAACGGGACAACTTTCGTCCTGTTTGTCACGATTGTTGTTCCCTTGGTAGGTGTTGCATCTCTGGAGGATGAGGTATTGAAAACAAAAGGTAAGAACCTACGTAGGAAACAAGTAAAATGATTGTGCCAGTGCCTACCTTCGGCTGATGCATAAAGGTTGTTTTTAGGACATATTTAGAGCCCAACAGTGGTAAACTGAAGTTTATGAAATTTGTTGAGGAGTCTGGTTATTTAACATCATAGCCAATGGGATCAAATTCTATCACAAGAAGAGTTTACATATAATGACTCACCAAACAGAAGTACAGGAAAGAGCCCATTTCAAATAGTATATGGGATGAAGCCAAGAGGACTATTGAAGTTAAGAGATGTGGAGCATAATGAATTCAGGAGCATTGGAGCAGAAGACTTCACTGTGGAAATGCATAAGCTTCATAATCAGATCAAAGAGTAGTTGCAGAAGAACAACATGGAGTCAAAACACAGAGTTGATCAACATAGAAGAAAACTTCAATTTGAACTGGGAGATCAAGTTCTAGCACATCTCAGGAAGGAAATGTTCCCAAGGGGAACATATAAGAATCTAAAGCTGAAGAAGATAGGACCATGAAAGATCCCAAGGAAATTTGATGAAAATGCTTATGAGATAGAGCTACCAGAAGATGTGGGTATATCGCCCATATTCAACATTTCAGACCTGTATCCTTACAAAGGAGATGACACCAGAGAGTCAGAAAATCATAAAGAGATCCAATGGGAGAAGCAGATGCCTGTAGAAGAAAATCCGCACATGGAAAAGATCATAGATCAAAGAATTGGTAAGAATACCAGGAGAAAGACATATTTTGAGTATTTAGTAAAGTGGAAGGGACACCTAATAGAAGATGTCTGTTGGGTAAATGAAGCAGATATTCAAAATCATGGAAAGACAGTGCAAGATCTCATGGATAGGAGTCCATGAATTTTTGGCTAGAGGAGTATGATGCAAGAGCATCGTCATCAAGGCGCAAGAGGAAGAGAAATCAACACCCTAGTGTGCATTTTGAAATGATTTTGAATTTAACAAGGGCATATCACATAGATATCTTGAAAATATTGTAATTTAAGAACGTCTTTAATGTTTAAGAGCTGAACCATCACATGAGATCAATGGGGAGTGTATTTTCTTTAATGTAGTAAATCGCATTACAGATTCGAAGCATTTTCTCTTATCTGTTTGTCCCAAACATTTATTGTAATAAATCCTTGGTAGCTGAAAGATTTTGATTTTGATAGGTTAGCTCTAAGATATTAAGAGGGAAAAATCTGGAAGCCCTCTTGTATAAATATGTGTATTTGTTGCCCAAATGAGGATGTTGAAAATTAGTTGAGATTTATTGTAGTTGAAGGCTATTGCTATTGAGAGCTGTTGTTGTTGAGATTTGTTGAGAGATGCTAAAGAGCATTGTATGAATCCATGCACATATCAGTTGAATGAATATAACAGAGAGGCATTGTTCCAAATTTCTAGCGTTCTTGTTACTGAGTCTATCTGGATGAATGAATGTTAGGATTTTTGTTTGATTGCAATTATCTGTTATTTCTTGTTCTTATGTTATGAATGCATTTACATGGTTGAATATATGAATCTAGGAGATATTGGATAAGTTTCAATTGTTTCTCTTATACAAGCCTATATGCAAGGAGTGCAGATTGTCCACAAGGTGTGCATTGAGAGAGTCTATTTTGACTCAAAATATCAGAAGAGATAATGTGAAACTTGTGTTTGCAAGGAGTGCATAAGGGTCCACAAGGTGTGCGTTGACAGAGTTTGTTTCGACTCATAAGTTCAAAAGGGAAAATATTGAAGGTGTGCATAGGCGAAAACACACTCATATTCATATTGTTCAGAAGGAACAATTGAGCTGTATAAGAACTGTTGTAAGGTGTGCATAGTTGCAACATAAATAAGTTGACTCGTGGAAAGAAAACTTGTTTCAAGGCATGCACAGGGCCAATTTTGACTAAGTTTCAAAGAAACGCTCTAAGGAGATAGAGGTTTCAAGGAGGAACAAACTCAGGAGAGATAGTAGTGAAAATTATTCAATAGGGAGAAGCCCTTAAAGATTCCTCAAATTAACGAACAAGATCCGTTCAGGGGGAAGCAGGATCATTCTAGACAGTCAAATCTGGGAGAGCTGCACGTTGGATAACCGTGGAGTCTTTTGGCACTTCGTGGTTCATAGTGTTTGAATGTTCTTAAGAGTGGGGATCGACGAAATCCCAAAGTGGTGAAGAAAATCCTAACTGTTGGTCGCAAGGAGACACGTGGTAGCAGATTAGGGAATTCAGGAGATAGAGTTTTGGAGGAAATTTTGTGGAGTAAGTGTAATCTCCATGAAGTTGAGAAGGAAGAAGTAGAGCTGGACCCTCAGATCTAGAAGGAAACGCGACAAAGATCCAATTGTTTTGGAAGAAAGACATTTCAGAAGGAAATGAGGGTGGAAGTCGCACAAACCGCCGAAGCTCGAAGTCATGAAGGGGGCTTGCTTGAGGTTATATCCCACGGTATTATGAGAAGAAGAACCTAGAAAGAGGAGCTAGTGTTTGCTAGTTAGAGTTAACAGAGGCCCCAAAAAGTGGTTGTGTGGGTAATTCAAACCTGCGAGGTAACAAATCGGGGCCTATGTAAGTTGTTCCAGGGTCTGTTAGAGGCCTGAAAGCTGAATTGACTTAAGTGTTTTGGAATATCCTTGACCGTGAGGTTGCAAAAATCCTAGGAGGGGAAGGGGGGTACATCAAGTTGTATCAGATCATGATTTTATTCTCAGGAAGGAAGAAGGAGAAAAGTTTTGTCTGATACCATCAAGTGGTATCAGTTCCACATAAATGATTTTTATAGGCAAGAGGAGATAGTATGATACCATCAATTGGTATCAAAGCCAAAATTTTCTTGTAGACAATAGGGAAAGGTGAGAAGGTTAAAATATGAATTTTGATATCATTAAGAGGTATTAGATACATCAAGTGGTAGTGGTGTGAAGAAATGTTCAACACAATGCCACCTAGAAGACATGTAGAGCCACCTGTAGCAAATCGAGTTGTGGAAAGGGAGATGACAGAACTTCGTGCAATGTTGGATGCTATGGAGACAACACAAAGGAGAGCACCTAATGTTGGAGATGCCAGTGATGTAGAAAGCGAAGAAAGGGAAATTGAAGAAGCTGCAGGAGAAGATGTTGCAAAAGAATGCTTGCTAAAAGCGGTTGTCAATTTGGGAGCTAGAGAAAAGATATCCCAATGTATGAAGGAAATTTAGATGCCGAAGAATTGTTAGATTGGATAAGATTGATGGATAAGTACTTTGAGTATGAAGACGTCGATGAGGAGAAGAAGGTGAAGCATGTTGTCACCAGATTAGAAGGACATGCAATGTTGTGGTGGGATGAACTGTAGTCTAACAAAAGATGAAAAGTAAAACAAAAGATTAAGAATTGGGATAGAATGGTAGCCAAGTTGAAAGATAAATTCATGCCCAACGACTATTAGATAAATCTAATCAGGAAGTTGCAGAACCTAAGACAGAAGGGAATGACAGTAAAAGAGTACACAAAGGAGTTCTACAAGTTGAACATTAGGGTTGGATAGAGAGAGAGATGATGAAAATGTTGCTAGGTATATCAATGGCCTGAGATATGAAATCTAGGATAAAGTCAATATGATGATAATGAGGATAGTGGAGGATGCTTATCAGATTGTGCTGAAGGCAGAAGAGAAGTTGGCTAGGAAACAGAAACAACGAAGTAGAGGAAGAATTCTAAACAGAGGCAAGGGAATTTCCCATGATAAGCTACATAAGTAAAAGGTGGAGACTGAAAAACCACATAGTCACTTAGAAAGAGGAGGAAGTTCCTGAGAGAGACAGTATGGTGGAATAAATTATTTTCCTCAAGGAAAAGGAAGAGATAGAGGAGGAGAAGTGAAGTCTTATGCCTGTGGAAATACATGACACATGTCTTTGGAATATCTTGAGAGAAAGAAAGAAGGAGGATGTAAATCTCACATTTTGGAGGGGCAGAAGCGGAATATTGAGGAAGAAGGTGCATAAGATGGGAGATCTATGATGATGAATAAGGTGCTCTTAAATCCAGATCCAGAGGTTGAAAAACCAGTGTAGAGGAACAGTTTGTTCAGGACTTCTTGCAAGACTAAAGATAGAGTATGGAAGGTGATAATTGACAGTGGGAGCACTGATAACTTAGTATTCATAGAGATAGTGGAGAGATTGGAGGTGGAGACAACTGCACATCTGACTCCATATAAGGTCTCATGGTTGCAGAAAGGACACTAGGTAATGGTAACTAAACAATGCCTAGTTGAATTTAAGATAGGAGGATATATAGATGAAATTTTGTGTGATGTGATTCCCATGGATGTATGTCATGTTTTGTTGGCAAGACCATGGAAGTATGAAACGAATGTCATTCAGGATGGGAGAAAAAATAATTATACTTTGGAGAAGAATGGTAGGACACACATGTTACTTCCAATAGAGGAGAAGAAAGTAAATGAAGAATCTAGCACAAGTATAATTCTCATGAGTGGGAAGCAAATCCTAAGTGAAGTCAATAAGGAATAGGAGATGTAGTTTGTTGTGGTGAGGAAACCCAGAGTTATCCTTACAAGTACTTCTATGGAGGATCTGCATGAAGAAATTCAAAAGTTGTTGGAGAATTTTGTTGATATAGTAGACGATGAGTTACCAAGCTCATTTCCACCCATCAGGAGTATCATCCATCACATTGATATAATAACATGAGCAAGTCTTTCGAACAAAGAAACATGCATACTAACACCTCAAGAGAATGAGGAGGTAAAGAGAGAAGTCCAGTATTTGATGGACAAAGGTTTGGTCAGAGAAAGCTTGAGTCCATGCACAATACCAACTGTGTTAAGTTTGAAAAAAAGATGGAGGATGGAGAAAGTGTACAGACTTAAGAGCCATAAACACGATCACCATCAAGTACATATTTTCTTTACTAGTGATGGATGAATTAATGGATTGTTTGAGTGGAGAAAATTATTTTTCAAAGATAGATCTGAAAAGTGGATATCACCAGATAAGGATGAGAGGAGGTGATGAGTGTAAAACAACCTTCAAAACAAACAAAGGGTTGTATGAGTGACTTGTTATGCCATTTGGCTTGACAAATGCCCTGAGTACTTTTATGAGGTTGATGAATGAGGTATTGAAATATTTCATTGGTAAGTTTGTGATTGTATATCTGGATGATATACTAGTCTTTAGTAAAACTGAAGAAGAGCATTTGAGACATCTGACATTAGTGATGAGAAGGTTGCAACGAGAGAAGTTGTTGCTAAATCTGAATAAGTCCTATTTTATGAAGACATAACTCATTTATTTGGGTTTTGTAAACTCTTCAAATGAATTGAATATGGATCCAGAGAAGGTGAGAGAATTCAGAGAATGGACGTCGCCAAGGAGCATATTCGTGGTGAGAAGCTTCCATGGATTAGAAAGTTTCGATAGGAATTTCAATAGAAATTTCAGTGGAATTTGTGCACCAATGATGGATACGGTGAAGAAGAGACAAAGTATTTTAAGTGGACATAAGAAGCCGAGAAAAGCATTAGGATATTAAAGGAGAAGATAACAGAACAACATTTAAAGGAGAAGACATTTGAAGTAAGACGTGATGCTAATGGAGTTTTAATTGGAGCGATTTTGAGCCAAGATAATAGGCATGTTGCATATTTTAGTGAGAATCTTAATGACACTAAGAGAAAGTACTCCACATATGATAGAGAGTTGTATGCCATAATTCAATCCTTGAATAAATGTAGGCACTACCTTGTTCCAAAAGAGTTTGTTTTGTATAGCGATAATCAAGCTTTGAAATTCATAACCAGACAAGAGAAATTAGATCAAAGAGATGCTAAGTGGATAGAGTTTATGCAAAATTTCACTTTTGTCATTAAATATATTTCTGGTAATGCTAAAAAAGTTGTTTATGCATTGAGCAGGAGATGTCTGATTCTACAGGAATTTCAAGTGAAAACCTTAGGGTTTGAACACCTTAAGGAGATGTACTATGATGATCTAGATTTTAAAGAAGCATAAGAGGCATTTTCAAATCATGTGCTCAGAGACAGAAACTAGTGGAAAAAGTATTTGATTCAAGATGGATTGTTGCTTAAAGGTTTCTAGTTGTGCATACTAAAGTGCTCAATGAGATAAAATATGTTGAAGGAAAAACATACTAGAGGACTAGCAGGACATTTTGGCCATGACAAGACATTTACACAATTGAACAGTTCATATTATGGGCCAGGTATGAGGGAATACGTGAATAATTGTTTGGACAAGTGTAATATTTTCCAGTATGCAAAAGGAAAGAGACAGAACACTGGATTGTATCAACCATTTCATATTCCTGACAGGCCTTGGGATGCAATAAGCATGGATTTTGTGTTGGGATTTACAAGAACAAAAAGAGGAAGTGTTTCCATATTTGTAGTAGTTGTTAGATTCTCAAATATGGAACACTTTATCCCATGCTAGAAAAATAATGATGCACCGCGCATTACAAATTTGTTTTTTAAGGAAGTTGTGAGACTTCATGGGTTGCCTAGGAGTATTATCTCAGAAAGAGACACATAATTTGTTGGTCATTTCTAGAGGACATTCTGGAAGAAGCTGGGGAAATAACCGTCTTTTGGTTCATCATATCACCCTCAAACAGATGGATAGACTGAGGTGGTAAATCGAAGTTTAGGAAATTTTCCGAGGAGTATGGTTATTGAACATCATATCCAGTTGGATCAAATTCTCTCACAAGAAGAGTTTGCATATAATGAATGACCAAACAGAAGTACAAGAAAGAGCCCATTTCAAATAGTATATGGGATGAATCCAAGAGGAGTATTAGAATTAAGAGATCTGGATCAGAATGAATTTAGGAGCGCTGGAGCAGAAGACTTCACTGCAGAAATGCAAAAGCTTCATAATTAGATCAAAGAGAAGTTGCAAAAAAGAAGCAGGGAGTACAAAAGCAGAGTTGATAAATATAGAAGAAAACTTCAATTTGAAGTGGGAGATCAAGTTCTAGCACATCTCATGAAGGAAAGGTTCCCAAGCGGAATATATAACAAATTGAAGCTGAGGAAGATAGGACCATGCAAGATCCTAAGGAAATTTGATGAAAATTCTTATGAGATAGAGCTACCAGAATATGTGGGTATATCGCCCATGTTCAACGTTTCATACCTGTATCCTTACAGGGGAGATGGCACCAGAGAGTCAGAAAATTAGAAAGAGATCCAATGGGAGAGATAGATGCATATAGTAGAAAATCCGCACATGGCGAAGATCATAGATCAAAGAATTGGTAAGAAGGCCGGGAGAAAGACATATTTTGAGTATTTGGTAAAGTGGAAGGGACAACCAGTAGAAGATGCTAGTTGGGTAAATGAATAAGATATCCAGAAGCATGGAAAGTCAGTGTAGGAGCTCATGCACATGATTCCATGAATTTTTGGCCAAAGGAATATGATGTAGAAGCATCATCATCAAGGTGCAAGAGGAAGATAACTCAGCACCCTAGTGCACATTTTGAAATGATTTTGAATTAAAGAAGGGCATATCATGTAGATATCTTGAAAAGATTGTAATTTAAGAACGTCTTTAATGTTTAAGAGATGAAACGTCACATGAGATCGATGGGGAGTGTATTTCCTTTAATGTGGTAAATCACAGTACAAATTCAAAGTGTTTTCTCTTATTTGTTTGTCCCAAACATTTATTGTAATAAATCCTTAGTAGTAGAAAGATTTTAATTTCAATAGGTTAGCTCTAAGATAGTCGGAGGGAAAACTCTAGAAGCCCTCTTGTATAAATATGTGTATTTGTTTCCCAAATGAGGCTATTGAAAATTAGCTGAGATTTATTGTAGCTGAAGGTTATTAATGCCGAGAGTTGTTTCTATTGAGAGTTGTTGAGAGATGTTGAAGAGCATTGTATGAATACATGTATATATCAGTTGAATGAATATAACAGAGAAGCATTGTTCCAAATGTCTGGTGTTGTTGTTACCGATTCTATCCGAATAAATGAATGGTAGGATTTTTGTTTAATTGCAAATCTCTGTTATTTATTTTTATTATGTTATGAATGCATTTACATGGTTGAATATATGGATATGGGAGATATTGGATAAGTTTCAATTTTTTCTCTTCTACGAGCCTGTATGCAAAGAGTGCAGAGTGTCCACAAGGTGTGCATTGGTAGAGTCTATTTCGACTTAGAAGAGATAACATAAAACTTTTGTTTGCAATGAGTGCATAAGGGTCCCCAAGGTGTGCATTGACAGAGTCTTTTTCGACTCAGAAGTTAACAAGGGAAAATCTTGAAGGTGTGAGTAGGGGAAAACACACTTAGATTCATATTGTTCAGGAGGAAAAATTGAGCCATATAACAACTGTTGCAAGGTGTGCACAGTTTCAGCATAAAGAAGTTGAGTCGTGGAAAGAAAACCTTTTGCAAGGCATGAAAAGGGAAATTTTGGACAAAGTGTCGAAGAAACGCTCTGAGGATATAGAGGTTTCAATGAGGAACAAGCTCAAGAGAGATAGCGATGAAAATTCTTCAATAGGGAGAAGCCCTTGAAGATTCCTCAAATTAATGAACAAGATACATTCAAGGGGAAGTAAGATCACTCCAGACTGTTAGATCTGGGAGAGTTGCACGAAGGATAGTCGGGGAGTCATTCGAGGTCCCAAAGAGATGAAGCAAATCCTATCTATTGGTCGCAAGGAGACATGTGGCAGTGGATTAGGGAATTTAGGAGATATTTTTTTGGAGGAAATCATGTGGAGTAAGTGTAATCTCCCCGAAGTCATGAAGGTCGAAGTAGAGCTGGACCGTCAGATCCAAAAGGACACACTGCAGAGATCAAAGTTTTTAAGAAGAAAGACATTTCAGAAGGAAACAAGGGTGGAGGTCGCAGAAACCGCCAAAGCTCGAAGTCAAGAAGGGGGCTGGCCCAAGGTTATAGCCTACGATATTATGAGAAGAAGAGGCTAGAAAGAGGAGCTAGTGCCCTCTAGTTATAGTTACCATAGGCGCCATAAAGAGGTTGTGTGGGTAATTCAGACCTACAAGGTAACAAATCGAGGCCTGTGTAAGTTGTTCCAAGGTCTGTTAGAGGCCCGAAAGATGATTTAGCTTAAGTGTTTTGGAAGATCCTTGACCGGGAGGTCCCAGAACCCCTAGGAGGGAAAGGGAAATGCATCAAGTGGTATCAGAGCCTAATGTTTTTATCAGACAGGAGGAAGGAGAAATGTTTTTTCTAATACCATCAAGTGGTATCAGAGTGACATAATTGATTTTTGTAGGCAAGAGGAGATAGTATGATACAATCAAGTGGTATCAGAGCCAAAATTTTCTTGCATAAAGTAGGGAAAGGTGAGAAGGTGAAAAGAGGAAGTATGATATCATCAAGAGGTATTAGATACATCAAGTGGTAGTGGTGTAAAGAAAATTTCATCACAATGCCACATAGAAGATGTACAGAGCCACATGTAGAAAATTGAGTTTTGGAAAGGGAAATGAGAGAACTTCACGCAAGGTTGGATGCTATGGAGACAAAAAAAAGGAGAGCGCCTGATGCTAGAGATGTCAGTGATGCAGAAAGAGAAGAAAGGGAAATTGAGTAAGTTGTAGGAGAAGATGTTGCAGAATAACGCTTGCTGAAAGTCATTGTCAAGTTGGGAGCTAGAGGAAAGATAGACATCCCAATGTATGAAGGAAATTTAGATGCCTAAGAATTGTTGCATTGGATAATATTGATGGATAAGTACTTCGACTATGAAGAGATCGATGAGGAGAAGAAGGTGAAGCATGATGTTACCAAATTAAAAGGACATGTAGCATTGTGATGGAATGAATTGCAGGATGACAGAAGATGCAAAGCAAGAAAAATATTAAGAATTGGGATAGAATGGTAGCCAAGATGAAAGAGAAATTCATACCCAAGGAATATCAGATAAATCTATTCAGGAAGTTGCAAAACTTGAGATAGAAGGGAATGACAGTAAAAAAGTACATAGAGGAGTTCTACTGTTGGGTATGTGTTATATTCTTTGCACGAGTAGTGGTGTCTGAGTGCCAGCGCCGGGCGCGCGGGGGGGTCGCTAAGCCCCCCCTCGGGGGGTGTAGGGGGCAGCGCCCCCGAAAAAATTTTTT
>CBVK0100228983.1:0-23686 GCA_900067695.1 Picea abies | reverse complement strand
GAACCGCTCTTCCGATCTCACTGTGCCATCTTAAACATTTTTAACATGCCCAAAATTTTAATTCAGCTCCATGACTGTGTTCTATGGTTCAATATCTTTCCTGATGGTCTCAGTCAAAATTTTGTGATGCAAACCCCCACCCCTCCTAGGGGGCTCACGCGACCTCCCAGTCTTAGGATCTTCTTCTGGAGCTGAATTAGCTCTTAGATCTGTGTTGGATCCTCTCTTAATGTACATAGGCCCTTTTTATTTCTTTATGCAGATCCAACAAAAGTTGCACGCGCTTTACTCTAAGCCCCTTTCACCTAGAGTCAAAACCACAGGTGCTAGCCACTTTTCTTCAATGGAAATCTCACGTGACTGCGGGTAAAACCAAGTGCTCAACTAAAAGGCATTATCTGGATCTCCAAGACTTCGGTGCTCTATGAACATTCACCTTTTCAACAATCCAATCTTTCGGAGTGGTTATCAGTCGAATTCGTTCATAAAGCGACTTTGACCGGCGGGGATTCTATTCCCTCCTCCACGATCTATGGTGGAGATTCACTTCAGGACTCTGGGCTTTGAGAGTTTCCCAACTCCAATACACACTACCTCCCGGATAGTCGAACGTCGAACTAAAATCAACGACTCACACTCTTCCCACAACCAACGACTATGATTAACTTCAGGGTTCAGGCTTTGGGCTTCTCGGTCCAGACGACCACCACACTCCCGAACTTCTGAACACCGAATTGGTGAAGGGCAGAGATCTATGGCTGAGACTCTCCTTTAGTCAAAGACTAGGATTAAATCTGGTACTTCAAAGCTTCGAGACTTTTCACAACAAAATAAATTTCACCCATAATCCTCTAGATAGCCAAATTTTTGAATGGTTGGAAATCTACAGACACGTGTACCCAACAACCGATGGTCAGGATTTACTCTGGATTTCGAGACTTCTCGCTCCAAATGGCCACCACACTCCCAAACTGTCGGATGTTGAATTGGCGAAGGGCAGAGATCTACGCCTGAGACTCTCCTTTGATCAACGACTAGGATTAACTCTGGTACTTCGGAGCTTTGGGACTTTTCACACCAAAATAAATTTCACCCACAATACTCTGGATAGCCGAATTTTTGAATACTTGGAAATCTACAGACATGTGTAACCAACAATTGACGGTCATGATTTACTCTAGAATTAGGGACTTCGAGGAATTCTCCACTCCGTGCAACCACAACCAATTTCTCTTGGAGTGTCGAATCGCTAAACCACTAGGGGATCCAATGACTCACACTCTCCCAGTGATATATAGTGTAGATTCACTCTGGGACTTGTAGCTTCGGGGATTTCTCCTCTTGGCGACAAAAGGGTCATTTTTTCCTGAAGTGTTGAATCTTCGAATTGTGATATCTACGACTCACATTCCATGATGGGATCTATGGTAGAGTTCCACTCCACTTTGGCCAAGACTTACAACTCGAGAACTTTGATCGACGGTTCTCGTTCGCGTGCACTCAGATCCAACGACTAGGATCTGATGTCCTTTGCCATGCACTCTCCTCTTGTCTGGGTTTGATCCAATGGCCTAGATCTAATCTTGCAGGCCAAATCAACGACTATTGTGGTTTCTATCGTTGGCAGTTCTGCTTCCCTCCAACGAAGGATTTCTTAATCTTTCAAAGGCTCGACCTTTGATCTCTCCACTGCAGGGTTGACTCCTTGGCCTCTGCATTCTTTCTCGAACCGCTACACTTTCGGAGCTTGGAACTTATGATAAGTTCTCCTACACACTTGCGCTTCTCTTTATAGTCTGGAACTTAGAATGCTCTCGCCCTCTACAGTCCTTGCATAGGCTCTGCCCACACTAGTGCTATCTCTCCTGAGCTTTCAATTCTTTGAACTTCAAAGGGGATCAACCCTTTGTTCTTTCACATGACTTCTTGTGCCCTCTTGGCACTCTCTCTCTTTCTCTTGAGATTTTGAACACAATCAAAGTGTTCTCTCAGCTCCCTACTGGCACCCTGTAACTTCAAATTCGACCAATTCCAGGTCTGAATTTGCTAGAACAAATATTAAATTAAGAATATCTCACCACTTGGCCAAATTTCTCAAATTTCCCATGAATTTAACAACATAAATTGGAGCTTTTGCCCAATTCCACGCAGTTACTTCAGATTTTTACCATGGATGCATTGTAACTTGAAATTTGGCCACATCGAAATCAATTCTCTATGAAATTTCGCTTCAATTAAACTTGCTCAGCTTAGTGTTGAAAACTGGAGCTCTGATACCATATTGTAACATCCCCAACCAACTGTTAGGCTATGCCACATGAAAAAAAAACTTCGAACTATATACAAAATTTAAAACATACAAATACTCTACAAATACACAGATTCATATAGAATAATAATAGAAATACACATGCATCATACACAGAAAAAACCCATATAAACAAATGCATAAATAATGACACAACACATAATTTAACACACAATTGACACTTATCTTTGATAAAAATATCACCAACTGCGTGCAGAACTTCTGTCAGTGTTTGATGGAAACCTGCACAGGAGACCTAGCTAAAGCATACACAAACAAAACTTATCAAGAAAAGGAAGAAAGATACATGATGAAAAATGAGAATCAATGTATATTATGATATTATCAATGAGTGAGTGATCTTCACTCATATAGGCAATGACATCCTATAATTAGGAATGCATGCATAATAGTGATGGTCTAAGATTAGAAAGTCTAAAATAGAACTAGCCAATTAACTCCCACTGAACTAGTGTGCCGAAAGTATAAATTTCTCCAACACCTCCCCTAAACATCACTATGGAGTAAAAAAATGATTCCCAACTATTAGGCCATATTAGGTACTCATGTACAATGCAACTAATGAACATTGAATAAAATAGAACTAGCCAATTAACTCCCACTGAACTAGTGTGCCGAACGTATAAATTTCTCCAACACCTCCCCTAAACATCACTATGGAGTAAAAAAATGATTCCCAACTATTAGGCCATATTAGGTACTCATGTACAATGCAACTAATGAACATTGAATAAAAGTGAATAAAGAGGGAAAACCACATGGGAACAAAACCCTCCCTCAAAAGACAATGTATCAAAAGAAGAAAAGGCAGCTGCTAGGCAACTATGTTCTTCACTGCAAGACGATCTTGCAAAGTCTGAAACTTCTGCTCACTGAAAGGCTTCATGAAGATGTAGAAATATTTATGGATCTGATGAAGTCCTTTGGCAATCTGTCTAGCCTTGTACCTCTTGATCTTGTGGACCCATCTGCAGTTGAAAATATTCCTTTCTAGTGGAAGTGGAACCATATGCGAAGTCTGATTCTTTAAGAGTGAGTCATACTCCTTTTGCATGGCTGCTTGCCATAATGGATTTCCCATATCCTTATTGTAGGTTTGCGGATCAGTAGATTGAACCATATAGCAATGCATGGGCATCACAGGTTCTGAAGCTGAAAGTACATGAGAAGGATCCTCATGATGAGATTGAGTCCTCGTCGAAACCAATGGATTCCCTAGAAGGATACCTGCTGCCTGAAGTGTGAACTGTGCCTTCTTGGGCATCTATTGAAGCTTCAACGCTGGCTTCTTATGTAGTTGTACTACCTGCTTATTTCCATGTACAAAATCTTAGTGTATGGAATCATCTCTGATGTCTGAAACTGATGGAAGCACAAGAGTATATGCATGCTGCACTGAAGGTGCATGCAAAGTACTCTCCTTAGGTGTAAGTAGAATAGAGGAGTCATCGTCAGAAAACTTAGTGAATTTATACAACCTTGATTTGTGATCCACCTCACCAATTGTAATGATGGAATTGTCATGCATGTCAATTACTGAAACTGAATCTGATGTAAATTCAACCTTTTTACCTTTCCGAGTGATTTGATAAACTGAGAGAAGATTCATAGAAATCTTTGGAACATGTAAAACATTCTCAAAACTACCATTATGGAGTTCCACTCTCCCTTCTCCTGCTATTGCTACTGGAGTATCATCCCCCATGAGAATAGGGGGTCTTGAGCATGGACTCAAAGAAGAGAAAACTTCCTCTTTTGCTGCCATATGATGGGGTGCACCAAAATCTATAATCCATGAAGTAGATGAGGAATTAATTGCAACAAGAGCATGATGATTACCTTTCTTAGGAGCAAGATCTTCTTCCTTCTGCTTCTTGACTCCCTTTGGAATGAAGTTTCCAAGGTTGTTCTATTGAAGTGTCTGTGCCATAAGATCGATCTGTTTCTTCATGCATGTGGATTCTTCATGATTCGGCTTATTTCATTAAGTGCACTGCTTTCCCTTCTTCTTCTTCTTGGAATCTGAAGAGTCTTTGGAACCTGAAGAATCATTAAAGGGTTTGGAATATCCCTCCTTCTCGTTCTGTTTTTCCTTCCTGTTATGTTTGGATGATCCTTTTCCACAATGCATGGTGAGTGCATGTGCTTTAGGATCTCCCATGAGGCCCATTTGTATGAGTTTTGTTTGCTCTTGTGTAAGAGACTCAATGAACTGAGCCAATGTAGGCATTTTCCAATTTGTTCCAAAAAGACATCTACTAGAATGGAAATTGAAGACATATACATCGTATTCTGGTCCTAGCTTGGCCAAGATCGTTAGAATAAGTTGTTTCTCTTGTGTAGACTTGTCAATACCACATTCACCCAAGCTCGAAATCAAAGATTTAAATTTAGTAAATAAATCTTGTATATTATCAAAACTTTTAGGGTCTAAGGTATTCAACTCTACCTCAAACATATGACCTCGCATCTCATCCTGCTTTCCAAAGGGTCCTTCCAAGGTTGTCTAGATCTCGTTTGGAGTCTTACATGTGACAACATGAAACCATATATCAATGGAGATTAACTTAAGAAGTAATCATGTGGCCTCATCCTTACAGTTCTCCCATCTGGTCTTCTCAAGCACTGATGTAGGTTATGTTTCTGTCGTCATCGTCAAATTATATAGTCCTTTTCTTTTGAGTTGGAATGCGGCCTTCGGATTCCATTCAAAATAGTTGTACGGCATGAGGATTATCACTAGACTTGATTGAAGAAGTTTCATCGTCTCCATCCCTGCTTTGATTTTGAAAAGATCCTGAAAAACCCAGATCATGGATTCCGAGATATGATTGACGGTGCTATGACAGTTATAGATATGATAAAATAGCTATATATCCTAAAATATGATGTGGGTTTTGAAGATTTTTGGTGAGCATGAACATTCCTATGTTATACGTCTTTGGTAAAAATTTTAGCTTGACCCAAATCGCGGATTTTTAGATATCACAATTTTACTACAGAAAACCAATTTTTGGAGGGCTGCTGAATCGTCGCACTCTAGAGAAGGATAAAGTGCGACGATGCTAAATTGTCGCACCCTAAAGGACACAATGTGATGATTGTGAAAAACTGAATCGTCGCACCCCAGATGAAAAACATAGTGCGACGACGTCGCACCTTGGCTGTGTATAGGCTGCGACGATGCCGGGAAAAAGAAAATTTCTTAAGTCTGAGAGCGACCGTCGCACCCTTCGACAGGGATAGGCCGCGATGATTCTAATCGTCACACCTTTTGATAGGGATAGACCGTGATGATTGCATAAACTAGGTTTACTTAAGGAATCTTTCATTCTTCTCTAGCTTATTTGGGTTGCTCCAAGCAGCTCGACTCTGATACCATGTCAGTGTTTCATGGAAATCTGCACAGGTGACCTAGCTAAAGCATACAAAAACAAAGCTTATCAAGAAAAGGAAGAGAGATACACAATGAAGAATGAGAATCAATGTATATTATGATCTTATCAATGAGTGAGTGATCTTCACTCATATAAGCAATGACATCCTATAATTAGGAATGCATGCATAATAGTGATGGTCTAAGATTAGAAAGTCTAAAATAGAACTAGTCAGTTAACTCCCATTGAACTAGTGTGCCAAAAACATAAATTTCTTCAACAACTTCCACGTTCCTCCCAACCATAGACCACACTGCTCGTAATCTCAGCAGTGGGTCACCCTTGAGCTGGGGCTAAACTCTAACAGGGAAAAGGGAATATTAAGCCAGTTTAAGGTCCAACAAGCAACATAATTGCTCAGTCCAAGGTGCCCAACTACTGCAACTAGCCTACAATCTCTCATTCCTCACACGCCTATCCCACCTAGGAAGTGTGCCCCTTCTCTACTTAACAGTCCCTCGACTGTCCCACTTCCCTTCCGGGGCTTCAACAATAGGCCAGACAGGAAGTCTCAGAGCCCTGTAGCTATTTCCCAGCGCACCAGGGAACAATTCTGAGTAGTTTCTCTCCTAGAGAAACTAATCACGAGCCTAAAAACTCTCTTCTTTGACATAAAAAATCTCTCACCCAGAGAGAAATGCCTAATTTCTTGACAACTCGCTTCTTTGATCACAAGTATGACAACTCGCCTCTTCGGCCTGTAGTCCAAACCATGTTTCTAGTTGTCCACAATGCCAAGCTTTCCAAGTACATGTATGGTGATGGCAGTAGCAAAGTTCGTATGGTAGGAGAGAATAATGGTAACAATGATGAAGGAATAATGTAAAATGAAATAATTTCCCCCAAATATATGTGCATGCGCCCTTAATGACACATGGCCCTCAAGGAACTCACTTTTCTTCACTTGTAATTCGTTCCCTTCCCATAGGAACTTAGGATAAAAGTTATATCCACACCTTAGACTTTAGGAATAATAATATAATATTCCAATGGGATTAAGCCCTCTAGCTTAGCCCCTTCCTAAACTCTTAGCCCCCTTTCCCTTCCTAGTGGAGTTTACCCCCCCATACTCATTTGTGGGTCATTCTGCACCGATGATGTACTTTATTAATGATATGAGTGTTTACATATTACAATATAGGCACAACGACCTTTAACATCTAGGCTCCCTAGTCTAATAATAATATAAGCATTCTAGCCTATAATAACCTGGCTCACTAGCCTATAAAACACAACATATATACAAAGGCTCCCTAGCCTTAAGATCACACACTCAATCCGATGTGCACAGAACTCTGGAATGTCTACACTGTTCTTTTGGTATGAGATTCCCGCGCACTGACTCAATGCGCGCAGAATCAGACCAAAGACCCTACAACTCACCAACTTATAAGCATATTTACATTTACATTTACAATTGGGGTTCAACCTAGGGGTATTACATTCAAGCAAGTTAATCTTGTTGTCCCTAATTGCAACAAAAATCAATGATATATATCAACATATAAAGGATAATAAGGGCTGCAAAATAAGTGCTAAAAGTCTAGTTGAATAAGCAAGAGACAAGCTAGTAAAGATTAGTTTAACCCTAGAATGAAAGAGCAAGAATTTAGCATAAAAGAAAGGCTGCAAAAAAAAGCATACTACAGTGATATTTATCATCCTTATGGCTGTAGGAAACCAAGCTTTATAACAGAAAAATCAGCAGATGAAAATCACACTAGATTAGCCTAAAAAGTGCGCTTAGGTTAGTAGTTTGTTAGGGCAAAGTTTTTGCAAGTTCCTAGGGTTAGTTTAGGAGTTATCTAGGGTTATAGGGTTAGATTTTTGCATCCCTAATGGTTGTAGGTTAGTTTCATTACAACAACAAGTTTTAGTGGGTGAAAGAGGACGCCTCAATGAGGCAAGATAACCTAGGGCTCAAGGAACAATATCCAAGTTAGAGAACTTCAAAACATCAACTTTTCACGTTTACGAATGCAACATTTTATTTCTCCAATATAACGACTAGTGCCTTTGATTTATGGGTTAATGAGGTCAAGAGTAAATATCTAGAGCTACTACCTCCTTGGGGGTATAAATCCTCTTATTCCCCAAGGAAAGTAACCTAGCTAGGGTTTAAAACTAAGGGGTGTATATCCTTATACTTCCTTAGCAAACCCTTACAAACAATAATTCTATGCTTAAAATTATGGTGAGTTAAAGTAGGGGTGTATGCACTTATATTCCCTACCTAGCCTTAGCAACAATCAACGTTGAGCTTGAATTACAAATGATAACAACAAGTAAAAAGCCTTACCAATCCAAATAGAAACAAGATAAACCATAACATGCTAAGATAAACCACCACAATAGCTAGAAAAGGCCTCCAAGAGATAGCACATCATCATTATATGCTCCATAACCAAAGAAAACACGATACCATAGCACAAGAAGAACAAAAAAGGTTGAAGTTAGTGAAAATTTCAGTCCTCTACTTCTCACAATGGGAGAGTTATGTCTTAAAATGAGATTCATGATCTATATTTATACAAAATGTCTATCACATAGTTTGTCCACTTAGCAAGGGTAAAACATAAGATAAGGGGTCAACAACCCTTATCTTACCCCTTGCAACAAAATAATATTAAACAATTCTTCTTAAAATTCACTTTTACAGAAAATAAACCCTAGAACAAGGCGATGTCACCCCTTTAGGGACGATTTGGCTCTTTAAAGGAGTCGTTGGAGTAGTAGACGCATGGCTAGGCCTCCAAAGACCATTTTTCACCCATCCAATTCCTCTCTTGATAGTCTTCAAGCCTCTTTCCTTCAAAATGTGCCACATGTCATCGAACAACACCTTCACCACCAAACCCTAGCCCTCTAGGTGACGTCAAGCATCCATAAGTGATGTTTTGCCTCTCCTAGGAAAAACGTTTGGCATGTGAGGGCTAGGTCATGTCTTCCACATTGTCTTCTAAGTCTCAAAAGGCAAGTCATCATGATCCAACCTATGGGCCCTTGGCATCCAACCTGTGGGCTTAAAGCCCCATGGAAGCCCAAGCTAGGCTTGTTCTCCCAAAAATGGCCACCAAGCAAGGTCCTGCAAAACAGAAGGGTACACTCTCCAAATATCTCAAGTCAAAGATATCATGACAAGTATAAACCACGTCTAATAAGAAAGGCACCTAAACATGTGCATCAAAACTACCTCATCAAATTAAACAAATGCTCAAAACCCTATACAATTGACCAAGTTTAAGTATGGGAGAGGTGTCATAGGAGTCCTACCGGGTAAACCAAAGCCCTCAAGTAGGGGATTCTCCCAAGGATGACCTTTCAAGACCATGTAGTGGATGATGAGGTGGAAGGGGTATAGAATTCATAGGTCGTTGAGTTTCATGACGTACAAGGGCTCATATTATCTCATTCATGGGTTCCTTTATAGAGGGTGTGTGGCACCTTCGTTTGCAATGCATTTTTTCCAAGCCCATCTTATTGCCATTCTTTGTTTCTTTCATGTTTTAAGGAATGAGTTGAAGGCCACTATCTTGGAGTGGTGTCTAAATAATGACAGTGTCACTCACAAATACCATGCGGAAATGAGAAGGTTGGCTCGTGATGAGACCGTCTTTCTCTCAGTTTTGTAGTTGAGAACCAATACCCTGGCTTGGTGACCAGATAATAGTAATGTCATACCGCTAGATACCCATGATCATGATAGGTTGGCTCATGATGAGACCTCCTATTCTCCAACTAACCCCTTAAGCATTCACTATCATTTATTTTGTAGGTCCCCCTTTTTCTTATAGAGAAGCATTTCATTGCTTTCTTGGGGGATCCCTAGGTGAAGCATCTAGAAGGTTTATATATAGGATTTTATCTTTTTATCCAACAACAATCCCTCAGGGCCTTCAACCCCTTCTTCCCATGAAATGAGGTACATGCCCTTCTTGGGTCACTAAAGTCAAAGGGCCTAGAAGAGGACAATACAATGGGAGTGTAATGAGTGAAAAGTGGTAAGTATGGTCGGGAATGGTATGATAACCCCTTAAGGGACTCCTAGTCACAAACCTTTCCCAAAGGTTGGCCACTTACTAGGAAATCTATGAAACTCACCAAGGTGAAACAAGGTCAAAGGCATAATGTCCAAGTAGGTGTTCTATAATCAAAAGCAACTTAAATACAACATGTTAAAATGCCTTAAATATTAGGGTGACTACTTGCCACAATACCTGACTTGTACTACATGGAGCAAGACCCATCTTCCTTCCAGAAGCTAGCTGGTGTGGTGGATGCGTTGACAATCGATCATAATGTGGTGTTAGAGTGGGCTTCTGTATGTGCAAGTCGACACTGCTGGTTTATGTAGTCTCTTGACACTCCATATCTGTAACCCAAGGGCCTCCAGACATGATCTCCTTATTATCCCAGAAAATGGGGATAACAAGCCTAAGAATAGATCACACGTTGGATGCTTTCAAGGGTTGGGTGACCTAAGGAGGCACATACAGAACAACTGGACCTCGACCTTCGAACCTTCACGAGTGTCTCCTTTCGTTATGGTGTAGGAATGCTTGATTGGGAGGATTTTGGTACCCTATTTTGCAAATTTCTAAGTTTCAACGAGAAAAAGATAATGGGGAGTTATTTGGATACCTATCCCTAAAATCGTAACTTAGACTACAATTTTCTTTCGGTGTTCATCTTGTGGAGGTTAAAAAAAGTGTTGTTTATGGTTGATTTTAGGATGTGAAATTAGGCTGCGAAGTTGAGGTCAGAGAATAACCTCGTTGTTTAAAAGTGGTGTGACCAAAATATTGACACTAAATAAATGAATCCCTTTTGATTCTCCCAGATCACTTATGGGCGCGTGGAGAAGAGCATACTATGGTTTCAAGTATTAGTAAAAAATCTTTTGAATATGTAGTGATGTTGTGTGCAAGAAGTGATGGTAAGTGAAGATTTTCAATAAGTAAGTGTTTTTAATTTTAACATGTGGACATTGCTTGGTCCTTTACAAATCATGTTTATCTCTAACTTACTAAATTTCACAAACAATCCTTGCCTAGGTGACTATGTGTGGCTAAGTATTTATGTAAGAATGAATCCAAAGCCTATTTTTTGTGGCTTCTACAAAGTGCATAAAGTAAACCTAAGCTACTTGGTGAAAATGGGCTCAACAAGCCTTACAATTTGAAAAATAAGACTTGCGCATGGCTATACAGTGAGATAGTCCCACAGTGCGCAGTCGGTGAGTGTAGACAGTGCATAGAACTGCACGGTATGCACAATTGTTAGACCCAAACCTGCACGCACACAGAGAAATTGCGGGCCGAAAATTTGAAATGAACTCAACCAACACATGGATAAATTGCAGTATTTGAAGGGTAGGCTAGGTCGATTTTGGACCCTGCAAACACTAGAGAGTGAGAATAACAACTCTAATAGCCTACTTGAGGAGGAATTTGGATTCCAATCCCTAGTATGGTCGTCAATCTATTTGGGGATTTTGATCACAAGGGTGAGCAAAAAGATACCCCTTTGATTGCCTTGGTAAGCCAACAAAGAAACACATAACAATAGTTAGTAGGTTAGTGAACCCACGAGTTGTAAAACAAGAAATAAAGCAAGATAGGAATAACAAACAATGGAAACTAAACTAAGCAAACATTAACAAAGGATGCATGAAATTGAACACAAAGAGTGGTTACCCAATAGAGATTGATCTTTGAAATTGAGAACACCAAGAAGATAAACGTGGGACTTTTGAATCCCCTATTCCTCCTAGGGAGGGATCTTGAATCTCTCAAAGTAGAGCTATTACTCTCATATTTATACTTGACAATGGTGAAGAACTTTATGGAAAATATTTCCAAGAGGTGAAAAGCTTTCCCTATCCTATACTTGCCCAAGCTATTCTTAAGAGAACAAATGGTTTCTCCAAGAGTATTTGAGCAACATAACAATGCAATGAACTTCTTCTTTTTGTGCATACAATGGCCATCTATTTATAGAACCATAGCAAGGTATTTCATAACTTGTTCCAAGTGTGAATGGGAGACCTTCAGAGGAACATCCCATCTCTTCAGTCATCCCAAGGCAAGATTTTGGGTCGATCTTGGGGTCTTGTCTTGAATCACTTACCCCTAGAAGTAGTTGAGGCTCAACCAAATTCATAGATACGTTGTTTCCACATCCGCGTGGGTTTCTTCATGGATAGTTGAACAGGTCGCGCATTGTGCGCATTTGGAGTTGTTTTGGCCCGTGCGAATGTGAGGGCACTGACTTTGTTGGAAGTGCGCATAAATTTATGGGTCTTTTACGTAGTTTTGGTCATCTTGCTAGAGTTGGTTCTATAAATATTGGAAGTATGTTGTATCTGTGTTGATTATTTATTCATCCATTATCTGTATTGCTATGAGCAATGTTATGGTGATAACACTAACCTTAGAGCATTGTTTAAATCAGAAAAGATTTATGCTAGAGAAAGGGTAATTCACTAATATTTTAGATGTTCATTGGCTACATGTTGATTAGAAAATATTGAACCTTTTAACCTAAGACTATCTCCTGGGTACCTAGGTCATCAACTAGAGTTTAAAGGCCTTCCTTCAACACATAGGATTTTTTGACTAGGAGTAATTCAATGCCATCCAATACCAATTTAGCTTCCTTTAACAATACTATAATACTCACAACATGGCTAATGACAATGCTCAACTCAGAGGATTATGTACCTTTTAAGGGATTTTGGAAGATGAATTTTGATTAAGCATGTGCAAAATAGGGATCAAGTGTTGGTATGGTTTTTGAAATTTTGCCTTGTGAGGTATTCCTATATTCCTCGAGGTTAGAATTTCCATGCACGAATAACATCATTGAATACAAATCTCTTGTCCTTGGTCTACTCCAAACATAGGAGATGGGGGTTCACTTTGCACTATAATGAGTGGGGATTATGAATTAGTCATTAATTAGATAAAATGGGTAGATCGAAGACTTACTATAATGCCCCAGATTTTGGTTATGGGCAACTAGAACTATATTTTTACTTATCTAAGTATTTCATTTTGTTAGTATTTGTTTGGACTCGTGTGGACTGACAAAGACATTTGGCAAGTGGACATTTGGACCTATTTGATATTACCTATGTGTTGATAGTATATAATTATTGTTATTACATGTTTAAAACAATGATATTTATATGTTTCATTTAGTCATGTGAATAAAATGTTTAAATTTCTAGTACATGGATACTAGTTCAAGATTTATTCCATGTACGTATGTATATGCAATGCATGATATAAATGAATATGTATATTTCTTGATTAGACATTAGTGCATAAAGATGGATTTTTGCTTGAAAGTGTTATAGATATGTGTGTGAGACACTAGTGAACTAAACTACATGTTGATGGGTTATGCAAGAGTCAAATGGTCGTAGTGTCAAGGGAAATTGGATGTCGTACACATCAAGAAGATAGTTGCATGATAATTAGTTTGGCTTACGATTTTAATTATGTTTTCAGATATTACTATGATTTGTGGGTGAGCGTGATTTTGTAGCAAACAAGCCTTTCCCAAAGAAGTTATTCTATGACATGGATTTTAGAACAATGGTTATGCAATATGGTTGGGACGCATTTACTATGGTGTTTACCCTGATTCTATCAAGAGGGGTGGAAACATTACCCACTGTGTATCCTATGGACCTTGGAATAATGAGAGGTTGGTGTTGGCCATGTTCCCTTAGACATATAATGATGGCTATTGGTTTCCTTCTAGGAAAGTTAGATCAATATAGTCGATGCTTTTGCCTTAGGGTTATATCTAGAGCAAGGTTGGTATAATCGACACTATGGTATATTGTAACAAAAGAAGATATATGAGATGGAAGTAGTGGAGATTAGGTGTTAATAAGTGATTCTAAGTCTGGTTGGGGTCCTAATAGGAATCAATTATGTCATCATTTACTTACAGGTCATTTTAATTAGATTCCTTGTTATGCTTAATACACTTGTCTAGTTCATTTCCAATAAATGTTGTGTGGTTATGTATGTAGCATGTTTATTGAATCATCATGATTTTTGTTTATAAAAATTCTAGATAATGTATATTCAATTACCATATGCATGTGTGATTGTCGACACAAAGGAATTGTACATTAGAAGCATTAATAGCTCATTGTTATTAGTACACACACGAGGTATGTGTACTGTAGCTAGATACATAAGCATATCTGACATGCTTACACCAATATGATTTCGTTAATGAATTAGTTTCTAACTAGGATTATTGATCACTTTAATTAACTGGTATTGTGGGAAATTATATTGTATGCATTTAAAATATCTAAAGGCATAACAAGGATTTGTTGACTTTGTGATTAAATACTTTTTACTCTTTGTGATTTATTACCTACGACTTTACAACTGAGGTTGTTAACCTAATAATGCGAGTAGTTGATGGGGCTTTAGGGGTTGTGCTTAGTGAAGTGATAAATAGTGGCAAGGAAAAAGTGTGGAGGGGGGGTTTGGGAGTACCATATTTTCTTGATAATTTGGAAAATTATAGTGTTAGGGAATTTTCTCAAGAAAGAATTGTTTATGGAATATGATTTGGGAGACCAATTATGCAATGTAGTTCTAAGAACCCTAAACAACAAGGGATGAGAAACTAAAGTCATTTCCTTTAGGTAGGAAGCCTACTTAGCACCTGATTGGGAGGGTGGATCTTTGTTCCCACTATAGGTAAGTGGCAAGAAGATATTTATAGGATTTTTCTTACCAAGAAAATTTGTCAACCTAAAATAGGTATTTTTCTATGTTTCATGCTCAAATATGAAAGTGACATGCTGTTGAAATAATGTAACTGCAAAGTGTATTCTGATTATTATTTGATATATTATTCATTGGATCAATCCCCATTGTGGATTGATCATGTCAACTATTGTAAAGGACCAAATCCCCTTTTGCGGATTGGTCATAATGTAATTGTAATAGGCAAAAGAAGAATTCGCCCCCAGAATATATCAAAGAGGCCCCATAATATAATAAAGGTGGTTATAACCACCTAGAAGAAGAAGTCGGCCTTGTCAGTGAAAAGACACTTCCACACGTGTCAGATTTGTATAAATAAGGAGGCTAGCGCCTCACTTAGATACACACTCACTTGCTCATTTGAGAGACAAGTTTCAGAGCTGCAGCTGGAGAAGAGAGAGAGAGAGAGGTGCATCTTTAGGAGAGGAATTTCTGTATTTGTTTGAGTTATCTCTTGGCATTGTATTGGCTATCTATATTAAGGAAGTTTTACTGGGTTTTCTGCCCCATGAGGGTTTCCCAGGATAACTGATGTGTCTCTTGTGATTGTGTATTTCTTAGTGATCCTATCTTATGCTGTTGTTATTCATTGAAATGCAAAGAACTATAATAATGTCTTAAACATTAACATGGTTGAAGAGCCAAGCTGAAGAGAGCATCTTTCACAAGAGAAAAGTGAAAAACGTCAATGTTGTCGTACATGCAAATTAGGGATTTTTGTTGGTGAGGTATTTCAGCCCTAAAATCATCTAGAAAAGTGCGCCCTCCCCCAAGGATCATTTTGGCACCTTCAACGCACCTTTTCAGTGGCTAGATCTCCCAGAAAGTGAAACCCTAGTTTCACAAAAGTACCAAAAGTACCAGAAAACCAGAGAACCAGAAGTACCAGAAGTACCAGAAGTACCAGAAAACTAGAAGCACCAGTCCAGAAATCTGCAGATCAAGTTTGGAGGGGTAAAAGTTGGATTTTCAGAAATCTGACTACACTAGCTTACTTGCCTCAACTCAGCGCATCTATCCCCTGGATCAGAATTTCAAATTTTGAAGTTTGAAAAATTAGGGTTTCCTCATAAAACCCTAAGTTGCAGTTGCAGTTGCAGTCTCAGAACCAGTTGCATTATCAACTGCAGTTGCAGTTGCAACCATAGTACCTGTTGCAATCACCCTTGAAATTTTTAAGAGTTGGCAATGATTATTGTTGCTGCCAGATGGTGCCACTACCTGCAAATACTATCAGAGGTATGTACTCACATATGTTTAAATGGTTAAACTTTAAAGAGTATTTGTAGGAGAAGGGATCTCTTGCCATAGATCCAGAAGGATCTCAAGATCCAACACATTTAGAGGAATGATGCAACCCAGGTGTGATTATTCTAATATGCATCCATTTTTTATATTGATCAATGTTGCATGTTGTATCTATGACCATCATTCTAACCTTTTCTGAGTCAAGGTATTAGATGGATTAAAAGTTGAGATCATAGAGCTTATCCTTTAACCCAACCTTCTGTCAAGATAACGTATTGTCTTAGTACAAAAGACAGGTTGAAGAAAGCACTCATCATCTTGAGTGAAGGAGACTCGGAAGAAAAGAAAGCACTCATTCCTGAGGACAAGGCTCCTGGTTTGATTAATCAAGTTAATGAGATTCAAAGGTACACATGACAAGTTGATGACTATAGTTGAGATAACAGTCTTTGTAAAGTATCATACTTGATAGCATGTGAGCATATAGAGGTAAATGCTTAACGTAATCATTTGTCTAATACAACTAACACCTCCTCTAGGAAGAATCTCATGTGTTAGTTCCAGGTTGCCATGGAGGAATGTTTGATCACAACACTATGAGAGTGTTGACCTCAGTGATAGCTCTAAAGGAGCTACTGTGATGATTGTTCGTGCTATTAATTTATATTATCAAAAGGATATTATTCTTGCTTGCTATTTTGTTGACCTTGCTCCAGGTCACAAGTAATAACCCCAAGGAAGCTATAGTGAAGGTTGCAGAAGGAAACATGCTAAAGGAGAGACCATAAATGAAGCAATCATCATTGGAAAAGAAGAAGGTGGCTTGCATAAGCTAAAGGGTCACTTAGAAGCTGCCATGGCCCATGCCATTGAAAACCCATGTGAACTTTGGCATAGAAGATTAGCTCACATTAACTAGAAGGCGCTACCATACATATGCAAAGCGGTCACAGGTTTACCAGAACTCAAGGTTGACCATGAAGGCGTATGCAATGGATGTGCACAAGGGAATAACATTAAGAACCCCTTTTCGAAGAGAGACAACAAAGCAGAAGGAGTCCTAGAACTCATTCATTCATATGTGTGTGGCCCAATGCCATCGTCCTCCATTAGTGGGTATGTATACTATGTATCATTCATTGATGATTATTCTCGTAAAACCTGGGTGTATTTTTTGAAATCTAAAGATGATGTGTTCAACAAGTTCAAGGAATTCAAAGCCTTGATAGATAATCTTTCTTAAAGAAAGATCAAGATACTCATGTCAGATAATGGAGGAAAATACACCTCAAAAGAGTTTGTGAACTTCTGCAGAGATGTTGGGATCAAGAGGGAACTCACTACTCCCTATAATCCTCAACAAAACGGTGTGGCTGAAAGAAAGAATAGAACGATAATGGAAGCCGTGAAGACCATGATCCACAATCAAGATATTCCTATGTGCTTATGGGCAGAAGCATCAATGACAGCCGTATATGTGCAAAACCAATTGTCCCATAGTGCACTTGGGTTCAAGACCCCGGAAGAGATGTTCACCAGAAAGAAGCCAGAGGTAAGCCATCTCAAAATATTTGGCTGTCCAGTATTTATACATATACCGAGGCTAGTGCCTCACTTAGATACACACTCACTTGTTCATTTGAGAGACAAGTTTCGGAGCTACAACTAGAGAAGAGAGAGAGAGAGAGGCACATCTTTAGGAGAGGACTTTCTGTATTTGTTTGAGTTATCTCTTGACATTGTATTGGCTATCTATATTAAGGAAGTTTTGCTGGGTTTTCTGCCCCATGAGGGTTTCCCAGGATAAATGATGTGTCTCTTGTGATTGTGTATTTCTTAGTGATCCTATCTTATGCTGTTGTTATTCATTGAAATGCAAAGAACTATAATAATGGATTAAACATTAACACATGCTACTTACATTTCTTATTTAATCTATGGATTACAATGTCGTTTTAATTTCAAAGATTTAACAATTGATAGTTGTAAAAAAGAGCATTTTTCGTTTTGTAATTTATCTACTTATCTATTAATATTATACAAAAAATAGTATGGATTATCCAATCTAAGGCCAAAACTACAAGATGTCTAGATTTTTATTAACATAACTACTAATGAAATTGTTCTTACTATGGACTCTTCTCCTCAGAGGGAATACAACAAAATTGAACAAAAAACAAGTGATGACCACAAATCTATTAAGAAAAAACAAGTGACAACCATATAATTATTTCATCTGTCTATAATATGTCCACTAACATGTGATCCAACCACCCTAAGACAGTAAAAAAGGACAAAC
The DNA here is from genome assembly GCA_900067695.1 of Picea abies. Lineage (NCBI taxonomy): Eukaryota > Viridiplantae > Streptophyta > Pinopsida > Pinales > Pinaceae > Picea > Picea abies. Next base: position 5,569 of record CBVK0100228983.1, on the reverse strand, counting down.
AAATCATAAATACCTAGCATTGTTTCTTACAATCTTTCTTTCCTAGTGAATGTTGAGATGTTCCTACTAAACTGGTTCAAAACTACAGAAAATGAAGTCACCTATAAAATTCAATGATGATAAATAATGAGATATAAAAAGTGGAGGACTAGAAACACGAGTGAGTACATAGAAGACTAACTTGAACATATTTCAATATAGGATATGGTCTCTCCTCCTCCTAATAGTTTCAATTAATCTACGAAGAACCCATTTATCACTAAATTGTAAATTTGGGAACCTTCTATGTAGATGTTTTCATGCTCTTTGCTTAATTTCACTACTTATTTGTGCATACCTTTTGAGGCATTCTTTCGACCATTCCCTCGTGATTATGTTCGAATTTCATTATGAAAAAGTGTGACATTGCCATATTTTAATATCTCTCCTTAATAAGTAACTTGTATGTCATCATTCTCTATCTTTTGCTATTGAAACACATTTTCATTTTTGTTCATCCTCACCTCTTTGCTCTATGCTCAAATGTGAATGTGCATGTTATAGAGTGAATAAGTGCCATGTAATATGTAGTATATTGGATTCAATTGCATTCTAAAATTCTCTGAAAAATGTAAGATAAATCGTACCATGGGTAACATGCTTATATCTACTGTGACTATGACCCTTGGAACTTTATCATGATTACAATGAATATAAGTACTCCATATCTAGGTGTCATCTCTCCTTTTTTGTTATAGTCTTTAAAAAATAAGTAAATTTTTTTATCAAGCTTTTCTGAAACATAAAATAAGTATAGCAAGTAACAATTAGAATTATAAATGCAACTCGTCGTAAAATAAATAAATATTTTTCAATATTGTATAATGGTGATAAAGTACATAATTACAACTCACGAGGGTCTTTTTGTTTCTATTGCCTTCATCGATTACATTTTTTTTTACCTTTTCTTCACTTGTGTTGCTCTCTTTCCCTACGTCTAGCATCATCATTTGAGGAATCTCCACTAGAAGCCATATAACCTATAGATATATTACAATAACACACTACATATAAGTTAAGTACATAAAATATATGGAATAAAATATATGCATAATTTCCCATGCACATTAAACATATAAATGCATAAGATTAACATATGAAGAGACATAGAGACTAACCCTCTAACATCGTTGGTTAGCCAAGGAGTTATTGACAAACAACTTATTAACATTGTTGGTTAGCATTTCTTGATCAAATAATCTAGTTTAACCTCCTATCAAATGAACATGCCATAGTGTAGTTTCAAATGTATACAAGGTAGCCAAGGAAAAGTGTTGGTACTCGAGCTTGGAAACTAGTAAAAATTATGTAGTACAATAGGTGTTTTATTATACATGGATTCCTAATGTGTCATTTACAGGGGAAACTTGTTCAACATTTAACCTTTATTTCCTTTAAAACTACAGTACGACATCGCTCATTTCATAATTTTTGGTTGACTTTAATGAGTGTTTTTATCCTAGGGAATTTCAAATATGCATTTAATTTAAATAAAAGTAAGACAATTATGTTAGGATGTTTAGACACTTAGGAGTTAAACTTGGCCTAATGTGTTGTTAGATTAAAGTGTGTTTCTTTAGTATGCATTTGTAGTTAGTAAATCTGACGACTCATACTCTCCTCATTCTTAACAACTACATTGATCTGTGGCTTAACACCCGATTGGTCCATGATCTCTATTTAAAGAATATTGAGGGTCATTTAATGATGATCAATTGTGAGAAACTCTCTTGTAAATCTCTTTGTAATTTTTTTTTCTTTTGCATTAATAAATTGTTCCAAGTGGTCGTGTTGGTTGAGGCCATGGATGTTTCCCCACATGGATTTTACCACGTGAAAACATCGATGTTTTGATATTTTCTTTGGTTGTGTGAGTGGTTACTGAAGGTGTTCATCCTATGTCAGAATACATGTGTTGTCGAACATGGTATTAGAGTGCATTTAGACTTGCTCCCATTGTGGATCAAGATCTTGAAGTTGTGTTGTTGAATCTATGGTTTCTTCCATTGTTGTACATTTATGGCTCGATAAGACTATTCCATTGCGTCCAAAGCACTTCTTTCAGCTAGAAATTATTTTTGTTTCACTCGGAAAGGTTTCTCTTTGCCCAAGATACGACCATTTCAGCCAGATTTAGAGGTATAAAGCCTTAATATGCCCTTTTAATTTTTTACAAGGATAACATTTCGGTTTTATTTCAGATTTCTATTTTTTATTTTCGAGTTGCTACTCTTTTTTATCTGTGTATGATCTTTTCCTTGCTTTTTGTGTGATCTTGGAAAATTAGAAACAAAGCGGAAAGAGTTTTCATGTCTGTGTGTGCTCTTTTCGTGCGCTCTATGCAATCTCGGTAAATTAGAAACAGAGGGAAAATTTGCATTTTCCGAGTAAGATAACTGAGATATAACCCTTGTTGTCGTCGAGCAGAGAATTTTTGTGTATGTGAATGCATTAAGCACGTACTCCAAGACCATCTTCAACAACAACAACAACAACAACACTCCTCCTTCTTAAGACTATAATGTGTTTTGCACTAGCTCACTTGGTTGAAAGTTACTTTACTTAGAAAGAGGTTTCGAGTTCAAACCTCTTTTTTGTTACTATTTTTTGAAAAAGTTCATGCATTCATTGTAAAGTGTATTTCACTTAATTATAAAAGTAAATCACTATTAAATAATTTTAACATTTTTTTTAAAGTTATTTTTTGCATGCAAGTTTAATTCACAGAGTAACTTCATTGTAGAGGTGAGTCTCGCTTATTCTACAAAAGTAGGTCACTTCATAACTAACTTATTTAAAATTCAGCTTATAGGCACAATTAGGAGGGGCATCACTACGTGGACCAACTTCTACTTGTCTCGTGGCTCTTTGGTTACCATTTATGTTTTTTTTTCAAAAGGGCATAACTTTCACATCCAAAGTCCATTTTCAATGCCATTTTTTTTAAACAACCTATTTTTTCGAGAACTTTCCATCCAGGCCATCGGTTTCATCCTTTAAATCCACATTCTCTGCATATTTAATATTGCTTCTCCCAATGATCTTTTGCTTACCAATACCAACTACTTCTCATGGAAATCCCATATGGAGGATGTATTAAGAAGTAAAGAACTATACTGGATTACCTCAGGAAAAAAACAAGAACCCACTAATGATGACAAGTATGTCAAATGAGATAATAGGAATGACAAAGCACGTGTACTAATCGAAATGTACATCTCTCTTGATTTAAGATTTCACCTTCAAGGAATTGAGGTCTTAGATAAAGTTTGGGAAAAGCTCAAAGTTGTGTTTGGTAAACACAATATTATTTCATCCCACTAGCTGGAAAATTAGTTAACGACTTTAAGTCCAAATATTTTTCATTGCATTGAATATTACTTGTCTAAGTTCAAAACGCTTAGACTTCTCTGTATAGATTTCCAACTAAATATAAAGGAAGATCAATGCATATATATGTTATTCTTGCTAGGCTTGGTAGTGCATTGTAATATACCTTGTGTATATTACAATGCCATTAATTATTAATTAAATCATTAATCTAATAATTCTTACTTTTAATGTAAAGTCACATCTTTTTAGACAAAAAGATGTGACCCTACTCAAGTACATGTATTTATACACATTGTTGTACATTTGAATAGGTAGCGATTAATAAATTTATTAAATATTAAATATATATTTATATATATATCCGATTTCCAACTTTCAATTGGTATCAGAGCGGTTCATTCTCACGACCTCCAAACCCTTGCACAATTTCTCCAACCCTCCTCGCATCCTCCAAACCTGTGACCTCCATTTTACCCTCTCCCACTCCCATGCACTCCCACACACTCCCTCTTCCACACACAGACTTGCTCTTCCAAGCTCCGACGCTATCCCACACACTCCCTCTCCCATGCATCAATCCCATGCTCTCCCTCTTCCACCATCCCACGTACCACTCCCAAACTTTGATGCTTTTCCATGCATCTCGTCCCTTGTCCAACCCTACATTCTACCCCTCATCCACTTAACCCACTCCTATTTTCATTCCATCCCTCATCCACTTCACCCATCCACGACCTGCATTAAAGACTTGTATCAAACAAAGACCTGCATCCAAGACCTCTATTCGCCCATTTTCCCCTCCATTCAACCTATATTCTCCCATTTCACCCCTGATCATTTTTCCCCCATTCCTCTCCCACTCTTGTCTGCATCTACAACCACCATTCATTCACCATCCTCTCAGCATAGATCCCTCCATCCTCCTCCACGATTTTCGCTTTCCTCCAAACCCTAAAACCCTAATTCTCCCTCCTCCACGATTTTCTTCCATTTGATACCATACGTTATATTTAATATTAAAATATTAAATCTATATTAAAATATTAAATATAATAAATATTTAATACATCAACTTCAACATGAGAAACACAAGGAGAAAGTCGGGAGAAGCAGAGAAAAAGACTGAGGAAAACACTCCCTCCACGTCGGAGCTAAGCAAAGGTCTCAAAGAGTTCTTTGTAGGCCTTATAAATCAAGTAAATACTTTGTTGGATGCCAAAATTGGAAAATTAAACGAAGAACTAGCGGAGTGCAACGAAAATTACCATAACATGAGAGTAGAGCTCGAATCAATCACAAACAGGAGTAGAAGCCCAGGTAACTCAACTTCGTAGTGGGGGCCTCACCAATCACATTACTAGCCTAACACAGGGATGTCTAATAATGGCATGCCTAAGGAGAATATTGTTGTTCCAGAATTTGATGGATCGAGTGAAAGAGAAGTAACAAGATGGGTAAATAAAATCGAAGAGTACTTAAGGTATTACCATATTTTTGCTGAGGAAGAAAAAAATAATCTTGCATCTATACATCAGGACAAGGATGGAAGTAGCAGAATCCATACCAATGAAAATATCCATCAGAAAAGCACATTGAATCCCCATAATAGAGGAGAGAAACATATAATCTGCCGATCCAATGGGACATCTCTCATGTTTAAAGATCGTTCTCACTTCTGAGACACTTGCTACTGTGATTATTGTCAAATGATGGGAACAAACGGAAAACGAGTCAATGTCAAGTTTGAAAAAGATAATGATATTAAACTCGTTGCACAAAACTCCATTGGAATGTTGTCGGACCGGTATGACGACGATGGAAGAGAGGGGGAGAGCCCTACCATTCAATGGTTAAAGAAATATGACTAGAATTTTGAAGAAGATAACCATTTGGTGTCAACTGTAGGGAGGTGTATTATGTCCAAATGCTACTTATCTAAATCTTCGGGCATAAAATACCTTGCTCCTTCGTGTACAACGACATGAAAGACAACATTTTAAAGGATGTGCAAGTTATTTAGTAGAACACCTAATACTTGGAAACAATTGCAAATATATTAAAAAAAAATACTTTGTAATTAGTGAAGAAACCTCACTAGTTAGATGACAAAAGATTTAGAATATTTGTCTCTACCTATGCTTCGAGGACGAAGCTTATTTTTAGGAGGGATGACTTGTAATATACCTTGTGTATATTA
>CBVK0100228982.1:0-23686 GCA_900067695.1 Picea abies | reverse complement strand
AAGCTTGTGCAGAAACTCTCCATGTATAGTCATTGAATTAATAGAAGAGTTGTGATTCAATTTCCATGGAAGTGTTTGACACCTTTGTGTTGTTGATGTTGTGCTTTTGTTTACTTGCTTCCTTTTATGCGTATCTGTTATATGCTGCTTATGTGATTGCATATCAGGCTAGAAACCTGAGAGAATGAGTTTCAATTGTTTCTCTGCTTAGGCCGTGAGATTCCTGCATCGAGTGCAGTGAAGGACCTCCGCATAGAGTGCGTCGAGGAGGCTAAGTAGTTAGACTCTTTTTCTCTTTTTCCCAGAGTTGGTTTGAGGTATTCGAGCCGTGTAGGTGAGTGCAGGTCGAATTTGGTCTCAGTAGTAAGTCTGAGAGGAGAAAGGGCTGAAGTCGTTGCGAGCGTGGAGCGCCCAGGCTTAGAAGATTTCAACCCTCTTGGGATAGTTGAAGACCGAGCACCAGGAAGCAAGGTCGAGAAACGCTGAAAGAGTTGAGTGGATAGAAAGCTCAGGAGGGATAGCCTATGTTTCAATTGCACAGGACGAAGGTGATGAACGGAGGGTTCTCTCGAGGTAGAGAATCGGCGACTGGAGCTGATCGAGGAGAGTCCCGAACTCTAGTGCACCGTTGATCGTGGAAGGAGCTGCGAGGGCTTTAAGCCGCGGGTGCACAGAAGACCCTTCGATATTTCATATCGGCGAATCGGGGTTGACGAGTGCAATAATCCCATGCACGTCGGACTCGCGAAGTGCGATCCCCCGATTTGATCGTGACCGTAAATTCCTGGAGGGACAGGTGGCACGAATCCGGAGCATCGGGAATTCGGTATTCGGGATTTCCAGCAGCAAAGGACGTGGAGTCGAGGATTCCGCGATCCGCGAAGTCCCGAAGTTGAAGGAGCAGAGTGGGACCCTGGAGGCATAGTGGAGTCCAGGTGGCGCGCTCGCGTGACATCAGAGTTTCGGTACTCGGGGAATTGATAGGTCAAGGCTCGGGGTGCGAATGGGAATACCCCAAAGTTGACTTTTGACCATCGGGAATTCAAGGTTTGTTCTCCCAGTGATAGCATCGTGGGTCTCACGATCTCGCGAGGTCCGATCTCCCGATAGCACGTGCAGGGGAGATTACCGAGTAGACTGTGGGTAGAACTCCCGAGAGGAGTGGAGGAGCTTGGACTCTTCGGGCTGAGAGGGAGAGAAGGTCCTGGTAGAGCGACCGAGTGCTGTGAGAGCAGGGTTACACCAATTTCCCACCCTTTGCTCCATCTGGGCTGAGAAAGGTCCTTTTGTGACCCCTGCTGCGTGTATTTGTGCGCAAATTTGTTTTTTCCAGCATAGAGGATTCTCTAATATCACCCTCATTTACCACATTTTTTACCTCCCCATGACTTACCATAGTTATGTCCTCTCCATCACTGCGATCGTCTTCAATAAACAAAGTTGTTTCTTTCCCATCAAGGACAGTTTTTCTTGGATCTTCACCACATTTATACGAAGATGGCTACAAATTCACTGAAAGATCAAATGGGTCATCTAATCCCATGGGAGTCCTATCAAAAGTTGGTGGGCCTAAGGGAACACTATCTGGTGTCATATCAAATATTGGCCAAGAGCATTGCCCATAGGAACATTGAATAGTGTAATTAGTATGAAATTTCTTGTTTTCTTCAGCGATGGTGTTTGGTGTCTTATCATACAAAGCCTTTGAACTTTTCTCGAACCAATGAATTGTGTCAATACTATTAAATATCTGATTTTCTTCAACAACAACGTCTAGTGTCTTGTCATATAATGGGTTTGAAATTTGGTCAGCCGAAGTATCAAAATTTGGTGAATTAAAAGGAGTTTCAACATTTTCCCCAACAATAGGAATTTGACTCATTCCTTCCCCATCTTTAACACCTTCATCCACCCTTTCCTCGATATCTGATGAAGATGGATCACCAATAGATACAATATTTCCCTGCATATATTCAAATAAATACATCCATTGTCAAAAAAATGTCAATAAAAGGGGTTTTCATTTAGTATTTTGTAGAATTATGTAACAAAACATGTGGTATCTTACAAAATGTACACTGGGTGACTCTTCAATAGATAAGGTATCATCCTCTTTACATTGGGAGGAGGTAGACAGATTTTTCTGTTGCAAGAAAAACATGCTCAAAATAAAGTCATTTTATTAAATACCATGTAGTATTGAATTCGTATCCAACAAAAAAAAAATACAAATTTGAATAGCTCTTACGGGTGGTGACTCATTAAACATTTTACGTAGCATACTCCAATTTTTGTCCTTAATGATTTTCTTACGAATTTTTTTTTTTAATGCAGATTTTTTTTCCTTTGATTGAGTGTCATATTCATAAATGCGTCTTCTCACACGTTACAAAGCATTTGCACTCAAATATTGAGCACACTTCACCCCCTGTAACATGAAAACAAAATGCATACATCAGTAAAGCATAATTTAATGAAAATACCTAAAAATAAAATTTCATTAAAAAAAACAACGTACCACATTTTGAACCTCTTTTGGAATAGCAGTGGTCTCAACATCCTTTCTATTCTTCTTATAACGATATTCAATGTCATAATTTTTTCGGTAACGATCTATTTCTAGATTGGATTCAGATCTAGTCTTGTACCGAAAGCCACGTTGCGCGCCAACATGCAATGTTATGGGTCCCCAAGAATGTACTTCTTTTCTATGTTGATTAAATGTAGAACACTTGGTACGTCGTAGACCATTGCATTCACTGGCCAAACAATAAAAGTAGTTGCGCCCATTGTTTTCCTTAAGAACTCTATAATTTGAATCCTCCTGAAATAGTTACGCAGTGATATATTTAGTTCATGTAATACACTGCATCACTAATAAGACCATGTTATCTATCTAGTAAATAAATAAATAATCAAAACATCAATTGTTTAGAGAAAATAAAAACCTGTACTATGGCCATCTTATTCAAAGTTGTGATTTTTATCCAGCTTCTGCAGCAAGACAAAAACCTACAAAAATAATCATGTATTTATCTTAGTAAATACAAGGCAAAATAATCAACTACTACAATAAGAATGTTTTCTCATGCAGAATGACACCCCATGTAGAATTAGTAGGTCCAAGTCTAAGTAAAGCCATGGAAACTCACAAAAGAATATTTTGTCATATGGATAATATAACTTTACAGTAGTGAAGATGGAAAAACACAAACTAGAAATAGTTCAACGAGTACATCACACAACGCTAACTCACTTCCCCTACAAAAATGGCCTCGAGGTCTTCTTTTTATTAAAATTTCAGTACGTAGTTCTCCAAAATTACAAAAAGTAAGAGCCCTTTTTGTCGAGTGCTCTTGGGTATATAGCTAATCATCTTAATAATACATTAGCGCAATATTTTATACGATACATTACAAAATTGGAAATTTATTCTTCTCCCTAGCCTTGATTTTGTAGATAAGCAGTCCAAATCTTATGATAAGAGGAGATCATTTCAATTCTCCTAAAAGGAAAACTTTCTAATGTAATTGAATAATCGGTTGTTTTCTGAATTACAGTCTTCATGTCTCTTTTCAAAGTAGCAAAGTAAGAACTTAACATATGATGTTCTCTTGCTGGCTCAACAATATGTTCTTTTAAAGTTCCTTGGGTTACTCTTTGAGTTATGTTTATGGAGATTTCCCTAGTATTCATGGTCTCTTCTAATTCTGCAAAGACTTGCTCTGTTGGCCTTGGATCTCCCAAATCCCCGATTTTGGGCAACCTACATTTTTCAATCAATTTATCTGCCAACAAGTAAAGCCGCTTGCAGGTGTCAATGGAGTATTCTATGTCTTGCTCCAACTTAATTCCAGTGCGTTGGGCCCTTGCAATGGCTGTATAGTTCATTCGATGTTCCTCTTCGATCATCCTTGGGACTTCTGAAGGTGCATCTGGATGTTCTTGAGGCCACCTATTTAGATCATCAATGGCGATGCACACTCCTGTCAGCTCGATGTTCTTCTTCTTAACTTGATCAGATAATGACAAAATTTGAGCAGCTATGTCTTGGAATTCCTGTAGACAAGGATATACTTTCTTTGCCATATCACATAATTCTTTGTGTAATTCATTAGCACATGCTTTGTGCTCCGTGACACTGTTCCTTTCCTGTTTATAACATCTATTTTCTTCCTCCAGGGCCGCGTTTCGAGCCTTGTATTTTTCTATTTCTTTGGCATAGTCTTTGATATTTTTCTCCGCGACCATTGCAAATGCTACACTAGCAGAGGCCATAGCTATAGGATCCTCGCTAGTGTCTAGGACTATTGTTCTTTCTATGGTTTCTATAACTGGTTGAACATCTGAAACGGTAAATGTTCTTATAGTTCATTGTACAATCTTTCCCTGGGCCCTATCAAATATGAAAGAGTCTAGGTCTTCCACTCTGCTAGCTTTGAAGGACGTTAACACCCCCAACCCTAGTTCTCCCATAGGGAAATGGCCTCCAGTCAATGGTATGCTAGAAGCCTCAGGTAGGTCGGTATCCATGGGATCAGTGTCATCGATTTCCTCTTGTGCTTTATTTTCCTCCTCTTTCTTTTTCCTTTCTTCTTCTTCTTGTTTGAGCTTTGCTTCTTGTTCTGCTCGGAGTCTCCTTTTCTCTTGTTCCTCTTCTCTCTTCCTGTTTTTCTCTGCTTCTGCTATTGCAATTTCTTCTTCTACTTCTTCATTATGCCGAAGTGCTTCAACCTCCTTCTCCAACCTTTCTTTTTCAGCTTCTCCTTTAGCTGCATCTTCTTCTTTAGATTTCTTATGATGAAGTGTTTCATGCTCCTTCTCCAACCTTTCTTTTTCTGCTACTGCTTTAGCTACAGCTTCTTCTTCAGCTTTCTTTTTTCGGAGTGCTTCATGATCCTTCTCCAATCTTTATTTTTCTGTTGTTTCTTTAGCTGCACCTTCTTCTTCATCTTTTTCCTTGGCTTCTTCTTCTTTAGCTTCCTTTTCTTGCTCGACCTTTGAGTTTTATTTAGTCGTAGAGCTGCCTCCCCTTCTTAAGATAACCTCATCATAATTATGTGCTTTTTTTGTATATATCCTCTTCTCTCCATGTTTCAGATTCATAAAGCCACTTATGCTTGAAAAGTTTACAGTGTTGGCTGACAACCTTCTGGGGATCATATCTATGGAATATTCCTTCCCCAAAATGGAATGTTGCCAAAGCCTCTGCCTCAGCATGTGTCTCCTTTGAGTTCTTTAAACTGCAGGATCCCACATAGAATGGTAGTGGTGGCCACGACAGTTTCTTATATTTGGAAAGGGATGCCCCAACCCCATGTACAATGGTGTGGTATGCTACCTCCTGCAACACAAGTTTGTCAGGCACAAATTTGGGAAGTATGTGTGGAGGCTTGGTTGATCCATAGATCCTGATATAAGTCCCATTCTCAAGTACAAACCAATCATCGATTTCGCTGATAGCTTCCATTTCTTTCTCTAACATGCATGGTGCATGGGCACAGATTAACAATTGGAACAATGGAATTAAGAAGTGGTCGCAAATATTTTGATAATGCACTCGATATTTATGCCCCCACAAGTCCTGACAATAGACATGAATAGGGAGGTCACTCTTTTTCCATCTCCAACCCATTCTTGGGTAAGCATGTGCTTGGAAGACCATATCCAATAGGTAGGATGACATGTGGAAATGTAGATGCTTCCCCGACACTGCATGTTTTACTACTGATATGGACTTCTCAAGGTTGGCTAAGAGGATAGCTGCCGAGTTAAATATATGACCAGTGGTTGTGATAGTGTGTAGCAAGGGAACCCAAGATTCCTTGAATGTTGAAATGTATACTTCTCCATAAAGCCTGTACATAAGGGCTACAACATACCTGTAAGGGGCTCTAATCATTTTCGTGGGATAATCTCCAGATCTTGATCTAAAACTTACACTTGGAACCCACCAATTCTTAATTGTTTCTCTGCAATCTAGAGGACATTTCAACATCCATTCATCTGTGAGTTGAATTTCTTCAGTAGGAAGTTTATAGCATGCATGTATAGTTGAGAACTGGAACGATGCAATAGCTTTCCCTTCAGTATCTTTTATCAGCCTATTGTCAATGTCAGTTCGATGGATGATCCAAGAAATAGCCTCTACACACAGGAACACTTTGGGATGTGCAGCTATCTGATAAAGACGATACCTTTTTAGAGCGTGGTAGACACCCAAATCTCGATCATCATTTGATACCTCGGGATAGGAATCTCGATGGAACATCTGGTAAATTTATCCCCATTGATATGCCATGTCGTTTTCCACAATGCAAGCAATGTCGTTGTAAATGGGGCCTTCCCCTCCTTTCTCTGACCTAGCTTCAATAATGGTCTCTTTGCCACACCTCCTCTTGTAATGTTCCATAGATGTTCCTGCGATTCACTCGCAACAAGCTAGGATGTTAGTATGCTTAATATATTCACATTTAATTTGAAGTAAACTCTAAATTGATTGATCTTAATTGATTCGATGCAATTCAATTATACCTTGTATTTATTTGCAACAATGGTCAAGTTAGAACAATAGACTAATTTATTGAGCTTCGAAACCGTGGTACCATTTCCCATGCAAGGATACATTTATTCTTGTAGAAGACCTCAGATTAATGTACGTTTCAAAAACTGTGCCTTATGTCTTGAATGAGCGTTACAGTTCAAAGTGCAAGAGAATCTCTTATAGAACATTCGAGTTGTTCATGATTGTTAGCTTGTAGCACTTCTCACTTCAACATTTACTATAAAATATGGAAGCATACTCCAATGTTTCCTTAGCCTCAAAACAAGGACTCCATATGAGGACCCATACAAAAAGGATTAGAGGGGATTTCACCTCAAAACATACAAGATTAGACATTTAGTGCATTCCATGTAAAGCATTCTAGATTCACCGTCTCAAATTATTCCTCACTTTGTCGCAACTTTATCATAATATACTAACCATGATTCAATCTAGCTATAACTATAAATACAATATTTTATCATTGCACATGAGTTATTGGCTTTCCTAGAAGCTTCAAAATAGGTATGTAATCTTCAAAAGTTAGCCTGCCTCTTATATCTCATATTATTGAGATCATTATAAGGGGAGTTGTTATTAGCTTTCTTATCCATGATACCACTACAAATTTATTGTCTTGGAGTTGATCGAAGGACGATCTAATCCTTGGGTAAGGCCTAACCTCAACTCTGTTGCACAAGCACTAATTATCTATTATAAACTCAGATTTCTATCCAGCATGGTCTTAGCAAGTCATTCACAAATGACAAATAACTGTCTATACAAGGAAGTTATTCTAGTATGTACTGAATAGTGAGATGAGTATGAGTATGTATGTACTGACATAATACTCATCTCAATATTTAGTACATGAGAATTTCCTACATATTAAATGTAACGATGCAATTTTGGTCAAATTCCATCATAGCATCAAATAAATTACACTATAGTATCCAAACTTTGGTTACATCAAATACGCCTGGCGTAGTAGGAGAACTAGAATGGAATTGTATTTGTCTATGTTCTAGGGTTGAAGCCACAACTGCGGAATGTTGCACATCTATAATCATCATAACACTACAAGTCAAAAATGAGGATGGGTACACAAAAAATCCTAAACAAATAAATCTTCTCACTCAATCCAACTTACGAGGGACAATAGGAGATGCATTGTTACAGGCCTGCCAAGTTTTTCTCTTTTCAATATTTGTATTATTTGATTTTTTCCCAAGATCAAGCCAAACTCTTACTCTTGGCCAAGATCAAGCCTTCTTTCACTATATGTATTGGAAAGTTTCCTTTGATTCAATTGAATATCAAGGAAACTACTTTTAAAAATAAATTGAGAAAAAAAATCATTTATTCAACAACAAATCCATATTAGACTGGGGGGGAATGATTATCCATGCCGTATATAGAGATTTCAAGTTCCTATTCAGAAAATGATTAGTTATGGAGTAGTTTTAATTTTATACAAAGATTTCAATTCCCTATTCAGAACCCTCCTTGTTAGGTTCAACATTGACCTTCCCAATTAAGATGGAAAGGAAGGCATTCCTTAGATTCACCTTGTTTAGACCATGCTATGTTAAGGTAGGGAGAAGATTTTTTAGATGAGCTCAATGGCGAAGGTGATCAACGATGGGAGCCGGCAAAGGTCCATTTCGTTTGGACCTTAGCCTATGCCAAAATCTTAATGTCATTGTTACAAGAGAAACTGATCACACAAAATCATATCGAGTAAGCAACAATTGCCATGTCTTCAAATGAAGGAACAAGTTCGTTTGAGAGTGAAGTTGCAAATTTTCAACCCTAGTCGTTTAGGCAATGAAGCAAGGAAAATAGGGTCGAATTGGAAAAGTGATATTTGTTAGGTCGAAGTTAGTAGTGGTTCCATAAATTTGAATTACAATTGAATCTCTCCCAGGAGAAAAGCCTCCACTTTGTAGAAAAGGCACTGATCTAGGAAGTCATGGGGAAATGGACAAACAACAAGGCAATCAAATTTTGGTTGAGAGAACACTGGGCTCCCTTAAAACAAGGGACATTGACCTTTTTCCTTTGTGATCATAGTTACATCGTCTTTTTGTTTCAGTTAAAGGAAGATCATGACATGATATTTAGAAATGGTCCATCTTTTATGCTCCCCAAAGGTTGTATTGAACCATTGGAAGTTAGATTTCAACTCTAAAGAGGATGTTCCCAAAGCGATACTAGTATGGATTTGTCTCATGCGTTCACCACACATCTTTTGGGACAACTCAAATTTCTAGGTAATAGGGACCAATGATGAAAAATACATCAGTAAAGTGACACCAAAGGCAAGTGAGTATGCATGCAAGGAAATATGTGAAGAAGTGGATGTAGAGAAAGGATCATCACCTGGTGCAATATAGTTGAATTTGAACAACTAGTATTACCTCCAAGAATTGGATTACGAAGAACTCTTGTTCAAATGCAACAAGTGCCATGAATATGTACATTTTGCTAAAGATTGCAAAAAGGGGCAACCCTTCCATTGACTTAGTGGGAAAAGGAACCACCCATGCAAAGAGTAAAAAAATAAAAGAGAAGGTATCCCCCACTCCAACCCAACTAACCCAAAAACCATACCTAATTGCCGCCCAAAAAAATGCTTTAAGGTACTAACTGAGGACAAACAAAAAAAAAATGAAGATGGGGAGATACTGGAGGAGGAGAATGGGAAAGACATGCATGAAGAAGCAAAAGGCTTTGAGGTCCTAAGTGAGGACAAACAACAAAAAAATGAAGAAGGGGAGATACTAGAGGGGAAAATGAGCAAATTGTGCATGAAGAAGCAAAAGGATTTGCGAGGGAAGGGGATGAGAAGGATCAAGAATCCGTTGATGAGGATGCCCCGCTAATTTAGGAAGCAACAAAGAAAGGAGGAAGCAAATGTGACTCCAACTTAAGTTGACATTGTAAGGAAGCAACTCAATTGTCGACTACTTACAAGAGGAAGAAATCCAAAAAGTAGATTTGGAAAAGAAAAGTGAACCAAAACAAAACAATGTGATCTTAATCCTCACTTTCCAAATACAACTACACAATGGGAGTTCCAAACAAGGTTTAGCTATGTATTGTCAATGTATTTTTCTCAGCAATCAACTTATAAAACAATTCATAGGCACTTAAAAGGAAGAAAGCATTATCCCCTCAACTATATGAAGTGGGATCTCTATATGAAGTGGGGTGAGAGGATGAGTGGTCTAAAGAAAAGAGTAAATCATTTTGTAACAAGTAATATGATATCACTACAATCCCTAGTTTCATTTAATACAATTGATAATTATTACCATGCAAAAATAACTATATTAAATAAACTAATATATGTCCATGAATTATTACTTATCAAAAGGATAAAAAAATCTTGAGGGATGAACTTCAAGGTTTATGAACTCTTAAATACTATAATAAACATTGAGTTACCTTAAACCCAATTCACATTGATAGAGATATAAAAATCCCAAGGTGCATATCTAAATATTTTTATGACATCTT
This sequence comes from Picea abies, assembly GCA_900067695.1. Taxonomy (NCBI): domain Eukaryota; kingdom Viridiplantae; phylum Streptophyta; class Pinopsida; order Pinales; family Pinaceae; genus Picea; species Picea abies. The sequence continues at coordinate 13,620 of CBVK0100228982.1, read as the reverse complement.
GAAACACTATTTAATACGTATTGAGGTTTATCTATCATTTTTGAGAAGTCTTTGCAACAAACATCTCTTAAATGGTCAAGAGTTCAAATTTCAAGATAGTTTAATGGGGACACACATGAATTTACAGCACAGGATTACAAATTATACATATTAAAAAACAACAAAAAAAAAATTAATTACTTTTACGTTGAAACATTCATTCCAACATGTCATGGAAAAAGGTTTCATGTGATGAACTTTAAGACCCAATTTCAACATAGCACCTAGTCACTATCATCCACCCACTATTTTGTAGAATTCTAATCACTAAAGTCTCCCCTCGTAGGTCCAATCTCGACATCCCAAGGTCATGCAGCTACCTACTGAACGTTCCTTCAAATATCTTGTTAAATGAGCTAATTCCTACATGAATTAAGACAGCAGTGAAATTGTTACTCTATTTGAGAACTTGTGTTGTTTGTTTAAATGTTTGAACCAAGAAATACATAAATATCAAAGTGGAAGGAATATTTGTACACCAAAATTGTTATTTACAAACTGTTTGATGGAAGGTGTGAGCCAAATAACTAAGAAAACAAAAAATCAGTGATTGGGAATACTACACAAAATCAGTGCCCAACTCTCAATATATGCTCGCACTTATTCACCGATCAATCAACCTTGCCCAAAAATAGAGGCTTACAAAACTAATAATGCCTAAACATAGTAAGTTTTTAGAATGTCCAGACTCCAGATCAAACAATAGTGAGACTTTCCAAAAATAGAAACACCTACAAAAAGACTTTCTAAAAAAGAATGTCTAAAAATAGACCTATGCCAAAAATAATCTCGTGTGCCTGTGGAAGTGCTTCACAACACACATGTTGAAAACATTGCATTCATGCACCAGAAACCTTGCCAAAAGACTCATAAGTGGAAGCACTTCACACAATGCGTGTTGAAAACATTGCATACATGTGCTAAAAACCCTACCAAAAGGCTCATGGTGGTTTCTATGGTTGTGTCCCCTGCATCCAAGAATATCTCGTACCAAGCATTAATCAAGTGATAACATGATATTGACAGACGATTAATAAGGAACCTCCAAACTCCTATGGAGGATGCCCTTGAATGAAAGCCACTAGTGTTTACCAAGGAAGAGGTAGTGCACACAAAGGAGCCAATGGAAGTAATTGCACCAATCAATACTAACTTCACTAGCTAGAATAACCCCAAGTTTTAGAAAATCTGGTGTTGTTATGATCACATGTGTGGGAAGAATCTGAAATTATCAAGTTTTTTGTATAAGTTTAATTTAGCTCAATGAATATGAAATTAGTAGAATAGTTTCTCTAGATTATAGCAGAGAAGTTCAATCCTATACAAGCTATGAAGAATATTTGCAGTCTCCTATAATCCATTTGAATGAGGACTCTATAAGGGATTGGAAGAACACTAGTTTTGGTTTTGAAGCCTAAAAGAGGCAATCAAAAGCCTCTAGTTTTGTGGACATTGTTCTCATACTTCTAGAAGAGATCCACACTACTTTTGATTCTAGATCAGTGAGACCCCGAGTTTCCTTTTGCCCCACCCTTCCACTACGAAGAGTTGTCCAACCTCTTCAAGACCCATGAAGTTCTATCATTCTAGACCCTATTACATAGACCACCAATTTAGCGTATGGATCAGCTCCAAGAAATCCTAGAGTCGGACTCCCCCTGCAAAAAGTACTACTCTCCAGTTCTACTTGAGTGGTGAGTCCTCCATTCAGAGTTTCTTCCCCATGGCCTTGGGTGTTAGGAGAGATGGACCCTCTTGCTTTAGTGCTCCTTTGAAGACCTTGAAGCCAAGCCCCTTTGACCCTAGACATCCTTTAGATAACATCATTCAGACGTTCATCAACCCCTTCACAATGATTGATGACTCTTCTAAGGAGCTTGGTTCTCTGTCCCCTCACCTGGCTTTGGCATCTAGCTCCAACATGTCCTAACTTCCTCTCTTTTGTATTGCACATTAATTTAGAGTTTTGAACATGTTTCATGTACCTTGTACCTATTCTTTTAGCTAGCTACTTAGAGCTATATCTGTTTTTGATAGTGTAGCTATAGGAGCTATTTTCACACTCAGTCCCACTATGTATCTACAATTGATGTACTTCTGTAGTCCTATTGACCAACTTATTGTGGTCATTCCTTCGATATTAATACAATTATCTTGTCTTACCTATAGGAAATATTGTAATATAAAAGCTTTTTTAAAGCCATAAAACATAAAAGAGTAACTTAGCTCAATGCCTGTATAGAGATTAAGTTTCTTTACCTTTTCTGAGATATGTGAACCATTCCATGCTTGTCTAAAATCCATTTACGTTATCTCAGTTACTACCTTTCAGAATTTGAAAGATGTTTAAGGCGAATAGTAGAACACTGAAAATCCTTATTAGAATCACGCCCCATAATTTGGGTGTTTTGTTACTGAATAGTGGATTGTATATATAAGTACTTTCGAATCAATGTATCAGTCAGGAAGCCTTAAAAATTCATTTAAGCACCCCAATAAAATACCGATAGTATGCATTGTGTAAATTAACAAACATCCAAAAATTTGAAAGGAATTAGAATAAAACGGTCTTTTCACCCTCTCTTGAAATAAGAGGCAGCACATTTTTTGATATAATGACAAAAACTAAAAATAACCAACAGGATAGCATTCGCACAATGCTTCCCTGAATTTATCAGACCCAATATATAAAATTCCACATTATATACATGGAATCAAAATGAATAAAGGAATGAAGAAGGTGACCTTTTGCTTTTCGATCTTTTTGACAACGACCTTATGAACAAGATATTTGAAGCAGAGAGAACAAATGCAAATACCATAAAGGTGATGTAAGGATAACCCAAAAAATTCCTATTGGGATGTTTCTAAAGAATATGGAAATCGGTGGTACTTGTGGGTATGGTAAGCTTATCTGCAGAGGAGGGAATACAAAGAGAAGCAGTAGTAACAATAACAATGATACATTGAAATGCAATTAATTTAAGTAGAGGATGAACTACTAACCTGGATGAGAAGCAACACAGGTCTGGATGTTGAATTCAGGAAAGGTTATTTTAAAAGTCTGTGTCGGAAAGGGCGTAGGGACGAATACCCTGCACTGTTGTAGATCAGCGGGAGGAAATGATGTTGTTGTAACGGAAAGAAGAAGACATATCATAATAAAAACTTGCAGATGGTGTATCAAATACATATGCAACTTTAAATTGGAGCTGCGAAGATGTACTTTTAATAGAATGAACAAGCATAATGAAATATGTCGGTGATGCTCTTGGGACTTACTTTCATTTATTTGGAAAGTTGTGGGAGGAGATGTCTTCTGTAGAAGAAGCAACTCCAGTACTCCAAAGGAATCCAACACTTAAACATGAACCAGGAAATGACAGAGGCGGGACACAGACGATCGTAGGGAGTTCAGGTGGAGGAGGGATGTGATGTTGGTGAATTGATGGCGGGGATGGGTGGGTAGGTGGTGAATGGATGGCGGGGATGTATGGGATGGTGTGTAGGCATGTATGGGATGGCATGTATGGACGAGTATCCGGCCGGAGGGTGGAGGTGATCGACAACGAGAGTCAAGATGCCGTGAAAGGACTGCCGGCAAAGGTCCATCTCATTTGGACCTTAGCCTACGCCGTTGCAATTGATGTAAACCTCACGATGGTCCTGGACCTCCCGAGTATTATATATATATATATATATATCTTGTCCTTTAATGGTTTTTGTAACATGCCAATAAAATCACAATCCGCCATTTTCAATGCATGGAGCCATGTCTCCCCATGTTGGGTAACCAGAGGTTCCAACCCGAGGTCTATCTCTTTCATTTCAATCTTACTGGATGAATGGGAAGTTTTAGGTATTTTCCAGGTTTTATGAGGTATTTCCATTCAAGTGGCTATAATTGTGATTTTCTGGGACAGTAATTGTCATCCAAGGCAATATATAAGTTTGTCTGAGATTGTGTTCACTTCTGCAACTTTAAAGAGCTCGATTAGTGAAGTAATTTTCATGGATGTATACAGAGATTCTGTGTCCTTGAGTAGAGAAAGCCTTTTACCTACAAGTCCAGACGAAAATGAAACAACAGGAAGATGTTGTACTGGGTTCTGGATTGACCAACTACAGAAGGGATTAAGAGATTGGGGTTTCGCTGCCTGCGAGTTAGCGAAACGCAATGCTCGCAATGGTATATTCTCAGTGAAGATGGGGATGGATCTCATACTCGTCTCCTTGCTTATATTCATGGATGAATCAGATTACAAGGATATCAGCACCCACTATGTTTGGGCCATTTTGACTGTGGTGGTTGTCTTTGAATTCACTATCGGTATGGTCTTTGACTTATTAAATTCTTATTCAGATTAGCAGATACTATGGTTGGTGCAATCACAATTTAGTTTATGTTCATACAATTCTATATTGACAGGTGCAACACTGAGAAAGGGTTTCAATCGAGGTTTGGAAACACTTTCAGCGGGTGCTTTAGCTCTTACTGTCGTAGCCTTGGCTTCTGATCGTGGCTGGACATTAGAGCCTATAGTCATCATAATCAGCATATTTACAATGGGTTGATTATTCCACTGACTAATTATGTGTCCTAGGGATGATAAGGTACTCGATCCTTTCTCATCTTCTAATTGTTTTCCCCTTGATTTCAGGTTTGCTCGCCACTTTTGCGAAGCTGTATCCAGAGCTTAAATCTTATGAATATTGTTTCACTGTATTCATTTTGACATTTTGTTATATCCTAGACTCTGGCTCTAAAACGAGAGATTTTAGTCACGTAACAGTCACTCGGTTTCTCCTCATTGCTATGGGCGAAACCGTAAGTTTGGCTGTGAACGCGTGTATATACCCCATCTGGACAAGAGAGGACCTCCATAAATTGATAGTCAAAAATTTCACAAATGTGGCGGACTCCATCGAAGGTATACACTATAATATGCCATTTATTAAAAAATGGGCAGAATTAAAGTCATTAAACTTATGATGTTTGCTTTTTTATCATAATCCTAATCTATTTTAACGTCACACTCAAGCTAGATACCACCAGTCATTTTTACTAAGGTATATATACTCTAACTCTTCTGGATTTGAACTTGTGATCTTTTAGGAGGAAACACATGTTTTTAACCATCGTAGGGGTATACATATGTTTTTAACCATGGTAGGGGTATACATACCCTACCCTCTGGATTTGAACTTGTGATATCTTAAGAGGAAACACATGTTCTTAACCATTAGAGCCACTCAAGATGTATATATAAGTATATAGTAATAATGTTGACCAGCCATTTCTACTGAAGTATACATATGCTAACCCCTCTAGATTTGAACTTGTGACCTCTTTGAAGGAAACACATGTTTTTAACCATCCCAGAAGTATACATACCCTACCCTCTGGATTTGAAGTTGTGACCTCTTAAAAGGAAACAAATTTTATTAACCATTATAACCACTCAAGCCGTAAATAATAATAATGTTGAGGCTGTATATATACGTGTATAGTAATAATGTTGATGCTGCAGCATAGGGTGTGTGAACGAGTATCTTTCTCGCAGAGAATTCAAACGAATTTCTTCAGAAATCTTGACATGCCAAGCTGCTGATGATCCCATCTACAGTGGCTATAGGTCGGTACTCGTCTCAGCGACAACAGAGGAAACACTGGTATGCTTCTTTAATTTGTCCAGACAATACAATACAATTTGTTTATATTGTTTGTAAATAAGGTCTTCTGGTCTAAAAATGTGTTTACATGACTGTAAAAGGAAGGATTTGTAAGGTGGGAGCCTACTCACGGGCGTTATAGAATGATGAAGTGTGTATTTTTCCCCTTTTATACGCCTGGGTTATTCCGTGTTTTGTTTTGATCTTTGATATCCCACTAAATATTATTTTGTGGTCAATGGTACTTTACACACTATGTACAGGCTAGAACTATATAATACACACAGTTTCAATTATTTCTAATCGTATATAAGATGAAATGTATTTACAGATTTACGCTTGGAAAATTGTGTATCATACAACAAAAATAACTTGTGGAAAATCAAAGATAGGAAGGAACTAGCTGCTGTGTTTATATTTTCTGCCATTTTTGTTATATGAATATAATCAAAATAAAAAAATACCATGACAAAATCGCCTTAAAGAAACTTAACGAAATTGTTACTGTCTCACTTTGTTGTTTTCAGGTGGTGGTGTAACCGATCCCAAAGAGTTAGTCATTGATCGGTACTTGGCTCTTTATTCACTTCAGAAAAAAACGTTTGCTTAAATTTGCTCAACCGTCTCAATTTGTTCTGAACTGCAGTCTAGAACAAATATAAATTGTAAAGTTCATTGTCAAAGCTATAGTTTTCACAACATTGTTGCTCTGAATCTCCTCAATGGTCGTCCTAGTGTCACCGATTCCACCATTATCTCATTAAATTGATAGTTCTTATATTAATTCGTATTCGATACTCCCATCGAAGAAGAAAAGGAGTCCATTCCGTCTTCCAACTTCCGACGAGTTCAGTCCGAAAGAGATCTCCAGAGCCTAAGCCCCAGTAAAAGTCAGTCACAGGATGCGGCTTGAATGTGTATAGACTCACCAACAGAGGCTGGAATACCTCCATCTCAGATACAAATATGACATGAATCTGATTTGTATTATGCCCATGGTTTCAATAAAATTAAGGAAATAAAATAACTTCAACACCTGGTTTGCATAAACCAGAAGCAGTAGCCTTCAGATACTAATTTCTCTCATTAAAAGAGAGCCATGGACCCCACAATAAATTGAATATTGAGAAATGGGTGGTGGAGATTTTAAAGATCACATAAATCGCTGACATGACCCAATACAATTTCCTAAACCTGGCTGGGGAGAACTTGAATATCAAGCTTTCCAAAGCCCATTATAAAAGATCAGTAAGGACCATCGTCGAAAATTTTCTCAAAATAATGGAGATAACAGAGTAAGTAACTGTAAATAATTTAAGCAGAATTTAACAGTGGAGTAACTTTAATTAATTTAAGAAGAATTTAACAGAGGATGAACTACTACCCTGGATGAAACTGGATGCCGAATTCAGGAGCGGGGGGAAACTGGATGAGGCAGGACGCGGACAATGTCCTGGATGCCGAATTCAGGAGCGGGATGCCGAATTCAGGAGAGGGAGGAAACTGGATGAGGCGGGATGCGGACAATGGCAGCTGGTTCAGGTGGAGAAGGGACGTGAAGGTGGTGAATTGATGGCAGGGATGGGTGGGTAGGTGGTGAAGTGATGGCAGGGATGTATGTATGGGATGGCGGGGGTGGATGATGTAGGCCGATGATGTATGGATGGTGGTGGATGGGTGGAGGTGGTAGAGGGGATGGGGCATATGGACAGGTAGGAAGCCAGAGGGCAGAGATGATCGACGACGAGAGTTGGAAGGCAGTCGGGACGCCGTTAAAGGACGACCGACAAAGGTTGGTTTCGTTTGGCCTTTAGCTTATGCCAATAGGAAATATCTTTGAGGTACCTACGAGGATAGGAGCAAGAATAGACCTATGCGGCGTAGATTAAACATAGTACAAATTGTTTGTCATTTATAATAACATTCATTGATTCGGAAGTGTTTCAATTTCACAGGGCACTCCCGCAACGGAGAAGGCTATCCACCATGCAGCAACCCAATCATTGGGAAGTTGCTGCATGGTGTATTAATTGAGGTATCATGCTATCAGCATGCCCATCCCATGCCCAGATCATGCATGATAAAACTTTGATCCCGCATTTTATTTCACAGTGCGTTCATAACTCAACAACTCTCATTCCAGCATTTAAGACACATCCACTCACCTCACTGTGACCTGTCACTTGCCGTCACTGAGCATGGGACTCGCTGACTCTTAGACCACTGGCAGTTATAGGAGGGAGGCATGCAATATATTCAATGCGTATATTCGTATCAACTCAAGTTGTTCGTGTGGATTTACTTATTTTTTACTCGTATCTCTTAGACCGTTGGCGGTCCGTTATGGAAGTGGAATCTTTCATTCTCCTCCATTGCTTTCTTTTGTGAGGTGGCACGCTGAGCTCACTTCTATAGTTTTGCATTAATGCTTTCATTTCTTTTTTTCTCAAAATGCGTTTTACTAGGACTTTTTTTTTTTATTTACAATGAAGTCGTCATATTAAAAGAGGTGTTTTTATATCATAATTTTTTTTATTTTTTTTTTAGGAAAATAGGTTATAAATTAATGATTTTTAATTTATAAATAATCTAGAAAATGATATTTTATATATGGTGTTGGCTAGCTGTTATACGAAATGGTTTTTTTAGCCAGAATTAAGCAATATAAATTTATAAGAATCATTATTTTTGTTGTTGTTCATAATCCATTTTTGAAGGAAGAAATAGATTTAGCATACTGAAAACTCTCAGGGCACTCAGAGGCAAGGATGGATTTGACGGGAAAATTGTACATCACACGCCAATTTGCCCATCAAATAGGGTTAAAAATCTTAGGAAACCGTCAACCTCTTTCTTTAAAACTGGGAAACCGTGCATTAGAATAGTAGAAACTGTGAAATTTGACAGCCTTTAACAATTTGAAATTCCAACCCAGGCATTGGCTAGTTGTTCTATGAAACTCCCAAGGCACTATTTTATAGAAATAATAACTTAAATATATTGGCTTGTGAAAGATTTTTTATGTTTAAACTAAAAAGCCAAGGAGTTTTAACTAAATAGTTTATAAGACATAATATTTACTAAGATTTTGCAAATGGGGTTAAGTGGGTTTGATTTTGGGGAAAACTCCACAGTTAAGCATTCTTGATGATTGATGCTATGCGATACATTTCACTATTTCAATCTCATTTCTTCACCCTTGTGAGCATCACCTAATGTAATAAGTGTTAAGTGGACTATTCAAATCATGAGAAATTGGTCACTTTCTACTAATACTCATAAATATGAGTCATAGATTAATCATTTACTCTATGCAAATAATCTCTAAAATGTTATCTCATATAATTCAACTATAATTCATTTATTCATTACATTATATGTTATACATATTATCTATGTGTTTTTACTGTTGTCAATATTTTAGAGAGTGGTATTTTCTTGCATCCTTGTTTTAGTCGAGAAATGTTCTTATAACATCATCTTCTCTTAAGATTCAAGTGACTTTTATTAGAATTTGAAGCAATGCTAGGAAGCATTTTATCCTTCATGTTAGCTATTTTATGCTTGCACATTGTGTCCCTATCATAGCCTTATTGTCATTAGGTACAAGCCCAACATCTAAGAAGAGAATTTGATAGAGGTGTTGCTCTTCATTTTAAGAGTATAAACTATAAAGCACTTTTGGATTCCACCGCAATTTTCCTCCAAGTTTCTCTAGAAATGTTGCAACCGAAACTTCATAACGATAAAGGATAACTTTAATAAGAGGGATATCAAAGAGGATTTATTTTTCTACTAAAACTAGAAATCCACTTCTTTATAGTTGTTATCAAGGTTAAAATAGGTGTTCCACCCTCCATTAATTATTTTCTCCATGCTATAGTTCTAGTGAAGCTTGTGATGTCAGTGAATTGCAAGATACTTGTATAAATAAACTCCCTCTAAGTTGTCATTGTCATAAGTGAAATTAGGGTAAATGATTTCTTGGACTCTATTATCATAACCTTAGTCTTATTAATATTCATTGACATATCAATGGTAAAACATAAATATTTGGGAATTCTTTTGTGTTTTTCAAAATCATAATGGTTTATTGCCAAAAGAACAATAGCATTAGTGTAAAGAAGAAGAGCTATACGAACCAAGGTAGTGCCAATGCAACCTATTTCTTCCAAACATGCCTCTAACTTATCAACATAAATTCCAAAAATTGTTTTTGGGACAATGGACTATGTTGCTTAACCCATATATTACATTTATTTTTTTAGCAATAACTCTCACGTACAACTCATCATTACAACTCTCAATTCTAAAGGAACCTTTGAATCTTCTGATCTCTTTAAAAGGTTTTCTCTAGGCATAGTATTAAAAACTTTCTTAAAGACAAACTAACAACAAAGGAGATCATTTTTGTTATCTAAACATTTCTTTGCAATAATCTTAAGAGGAATTAGGTAAACTGAAAGATAAATATTTTCCTCACACATCAGTGATAACGTGGTTGCACTATGATGTTCCAACTACTCATATCGGTTCACAAACATGGAGGAATTTGTTGAATGCCTTACCATTGATTGTGCATTGGCTGGCATGGAAACCGTGGTCAGGGGATTTAATCATTATAGGAAAGGATGAAATACTGGGGATGGGAAATGCTTCCTATCTGTCGACAGAGTTTATAAAACATTTAAATGATAACAAGGTTTATTATCTTTACCAAGTAAAAAGAGTTACGACACATGGCACATTTTGCACCAATTCGCTCACAAGTTTTGACTTGGGATTGGTGGGCGATCTTGCATCATAATGGGATCATTTTAGACATGGTTTGATTGAAGCAATCATAGCTCTATCTGATAGTCAGGATGAGTTTAGGTGGACCGGGGGCAATTGCACCGACATATTAACAACTAAGAATGTTTATAATGCACCAGCTGCCGATTTATGGCAGAAAAACAATGGGGGCATGAGGAGAAAGCTATGGACGTGGGATTGCCCACTAAAGATCAAACTATTTTTGTGGCTTATCCTTGAAGATAACCTACTTAGCTGGAACAATATTCTCAAGCGAGGATGGAAAGGGCCTGGTCTTTGTCTTCTTTGTAGAGGTAATGAGGAATCGACTTTTCATATTTTTGTCCAATGTCCTTTCACTTACACTGTTTGGAGTAAAATTTTAACTCATTACAAGCTGATCATAGGGTGGTCGGGCTCCACAATGTTGGATTGTTTTGATTATTGGGCTCGAAAGAAGCTGCTGGTAGGGTTTTTAGTCCAAGCTGATAAACGAGGTTGGTGAGTGACTATGGAAGTACTTGTTGCAGACCTCCTTGCTTGGTACAGAGAGAATCAGTTGCCAAGATCATGTGGGAGGAGGAGAGTAACCTTCATCCCTGTTGTTGTTGAGAAAGAAGAAAGAGTCTCTCTCAGAGCATCATGGTCTAGCTAGGGCGTAGTTCCAAAGGGCGTAGTTCCAAAGGGCATAGTTCCACAGGTTATAGTTCAAGAGGCATATTTCCAGAGGGTGTAGTTCCATAGGTCATAGTTCCAAAGGGCATAGTTCCAGAGGGCGTAGTTCCAGAGGGCTTAGTTCCAGAGGTCATAGTTCCAGAGGCGTAGTTTCAGAGGTCATAGTTCCAAAGGGATTAATTCCAGAGGGCGTAGTTCCAGAGGGCGTAGTTCCAAAGGGCATAGTTCTAGAGGGCGTTGTTTCATAGGTCATAGTTCCAGAGGCATAGTTTCAGAGGGCATAGTTCCTGACGTGTAGTTCCAGAGGGAATAGTTCCAGGAGCGTAGTTCTAGAGGGTGTAGTTCCACAGGTCATACTTCCATAGGGCTTAGTTACAGAGGGCGTAGTTCCAGAGGCCTAGTTCTAGAGGGTATAGTTCCAGCGGGCGTAGTTCCAGAGGTCATAGTTCCAAAGGGCTTAGTTCCAGAGGGCATAGTTCCAGAGGCGTAGTTTCAGAGGTCATAGTTCCAAAGGGATTAGTTCCAAAGGGCGTAGTTCCAAAGGGCATAGTTCCAGAGGGCATAGTTTCAGAGGTCATAGTTCTAGAGGCATAGTTCTAGAGGGTGTAGTTACAGATGCGTAGTTCCAGAGGGAATAGTTCCAGGGGTGTAGTTCCAGGGGTGTAGTTCCATAGGGCGTAGTTCCACAGGTCATACTTCCATAGGGCTTAGTTCCACAGGGTGTAGTTCCAGAGGCCTAGTTACAGAGGCGTACTTCCATAGGTCATAGTTCCAAAGGGATTAGTTATAGAGGGCGTAGTTCCAGAGGGCGTAGTTCCATAGGTCATAGTTCCAGAGGCATAGTTCCAGAGGCGTAGTTCCAGAGGGAATAGTTCCAGGGGCATAGTTCCAGAGGGCATAGTTCCACAGGTCATAGTTCCATAGGGAGTAGTTCCAAAGGGTGTAGTTCTAGAGGTGTAGTTCCAGAGGGCGTAGTTCTTGAGGGAATAGTTCCAGGGGCGTAGTTCCAGAGGGTGTAGTTCTAGAGGCATAGTTCGAGAGGGAATAGTTCCAGGGGCGTAGTTCCAGAGGGCGTAGTTCCACAGGTCATAGTTCCATAGGGCGTAGTTCCAAAGGGCGTAGTTCTAGAGGCCTAGTTCTAGAGGGCGTAGTTCCATAGGGCATAGTTCCAGAGGTCATAGTTCCAAAGGGCTTAGTTCTAGAGGGTGTAGTTCTAGAGGGCATAGTTCCAAAGGGCGTAGTTCCAGAGGTCTTAGTTCCAGAGGTCTTAGTTCCAGAGGGTGTAGTTCTAGAGGTCATAGTTCCAGAGGCGTAGTTCCAGAGGGCATAGTTCCAGAGGTGATATTTCCAGAGGCATAGTTCCAGAGGCGTAGTTCCAGAGGTCATAGTTCTAGAGGGCGTAGTTCCAGAGGGCATAGTTCTAGAGGTCATAGTTCCAAAGGGCGTAGTTCCAAAGGGCATAGTTCTAGAGGTCATATTTCCAGAGGCGTAGTTCCATAGGTGTAGTTCCAGAGACATAGTTCCAGAGGGCATAGTTCCAGAGGGCGTAGTTCCAGAGGTCATCGTTCCAGAGGCATAGTTATAGGGGGAATAGTTCCAGAGGCGTAGTTCTAGAGGGCGTAGTTCCAGAGGTGATAGTTCAAGAGGGCTTAGTTCCAGAGGGCATAGTTCTAGGGGCGTAGTTCTAGAGGGCGTAGTTCCAGAGGTTATAGTTTCAGAGGGCTTAGTTCCAGCGGGCATAGTTCCATATGACATAGTTCCAGAGGTCTTACCTCCAAAGGGCTTAGTTCCAGAGGGTGTAGTTCCAGAGGGCATAGTTCCAGAGGTCATAGTTCTAGAGGCGTAGTTCCAGAGGGCATAGTTCTATAGGTCATATTTCCAGAGGTGTAGTTCCAGAGGTGTAGTTCTAGAGGTCATAGTTCCAGAGGCGTAGTTCCAGAGGGTGTAGTTCAAGAGGCATAGTTCCAGAGGCCTAGTTCTAGGGGCGTAGTTTCAGAGGGCGTAGTTCCATAGGTCATAGTTCCATAGGGCGCAGTTGGGCATAGTTCCAGGGGCCTAGTTCTAGAGGGCATAGTTCCACAGGTCATAGTTCCATAGGGCGTAGTTCGAGAGGCCTAGTTCTAGGGGCGTAGTTCCAAAGGGCGTAGTTCCACAGGTCATAGTTCCATAGGGCATAGTTCCAAAGGGCGTAGTTCCAGAGGGCGTAGTTCCAGAGGTCATAGTTCTAAAGGGATTAGTTCTAGAGGGGATAGTTCCAGAGGGCATAGTTCTAGAGGCTATAGTTCCAAAGGTCTTAGTTCTAGAGGGCATAGTTCTAGAGGTCATAGTTCCAGAGGCGTAGTTCCAGAGGGCATAGTTACAGAGGTTATATTTTCAGAGGCGTAGTTCCAGAGGTGTAGTTCTAGTGAGATCGGAAGAGCGGTTCAGCAGGAATGCCGA
>CBVK0100228981.1:0-23693 GCA_900067695.1 Picea abies | reverse complement strand
TGCATATGGTGATTCAAATCACTATTGGTATATGTTAAAAACAATGCCATTCAGACAATTAATGAAATCTATGGTAAGTTGACCCAAATATTTTCACAAGCATAGTGTTTGCATGGTCTTATAATCAAAACAATGTTTCGGATATAGCACCAAGAATTCGATCATAAAACGTATGCTTTGTATGAAACCATTGAATTAAGGGTATAACCACCATGTTTATGAAACCATTGAATTCAATCAAAATCAATAGAACATCAAACCACCATTGAATTAAAGATTCGATCATAATCATTCGAATACCATCACAATATTATAAAAATGAAGTTATATTAACAACGAAAAAAAATGCCAAAAGGCAGGTGTGCAAATGCGCAAAATAATAGTGTTGTTTTATTCAAAAGATTGCGATGAGAATCAAGGGTTCCAAAACACTTGTGTAGGCAGCTTATAAGGATAGGATAAAAATGTGAAATGGATGCCAACAACACCTTGGGGTGTGGCCACATCACCTATATAGTCTTTCCACATGTCATTGTACTGACATGAAACATGTCCCTTTTACCCCTTTAACTTTTGACTTTGACCTTGGTTGACTCAAACTTTGATTTCCCATAACTGTTTCATGCGAGCTCCTTTTGAGGTGTCGTTTGCACCATTAGAAATTTGACAATGAGCTCTACGTATTGATGTCCTTTTCAAGAACTTTTGATATGGTCAAATTTTGAGCTTTTATGGATCCCCTGGGACCTTTGTGAGCGTTCAAGATCCTCTTGGACCTCTGTGATCATTCCTTATATCCTCTTGGATCACACCTTCCCAATGAAGAACTTTTGGACCTCCAAAAGTATAGATATTCAACAATTTAGTGATGATAATTCACTCCTCCATCTTGCTAATTCTTTTGGAAATAAGTCTTCATCTTGGGTCTTCAATCTTAGGTACTATATCGATGTAATTATGTCTTCTTCTCTGGAATATGGCTCTGACTCTAGCCTCTGGAACTATATCTAATATGATATATATAGCTCTAGTTCTTGCTCATAAATTTCCAAAATACAAAAATCATGTTCATTGAATCTATGCAATACATGTATCATGTATTTCAAAATCCACTCCCATATCCATCTATTGAAGATAATATATCTAATCTAATATGAAACCAAGTCGATTGTTGATCTATTCCTTGCCCATTTGGACTCTCTGTTCTTCTTCATGTATCGGTAGAAGTCCCTGAATGAATATTCGGTCCATTGTCGCTTCTGCCTTGAAAAATAATTATGCTTGTATTTTTATCATATGTACCTGCCTTGATTTTGTTCAAGGTATACATCCATATGAACATGACATAGTATTTAAATATGCTTATAGCATGGACCTTTATATTCCTCTTAAAACAAGATTATTCAAAAATAAAGTGAGAATGATTTCACCTCGCTTTTCTAGTATCATTCAGCCTTTCCGCTTGGGTAATGAGCACATGACTCATCAAAATAATAATAAATACTGAAACAACATTGTTGATCAAGTTAAACATTCCATTAAATTCACAAACTATGTCATTCATTGTTACAGTAGCTAACCATATTCCACTGATTAGTAATAAAATGAACAACAAAACTAAATATACAGATGTGAAAGAGAATGAACCATCAACATATATTCCCTTCTTTATAGGAGAAACATCAACCAAAGGACATGTGTTACTTTCAATCGTAGGTTGTATATTTGGATCTTGGATACTAGAATTAGCTAGCATGTGCCTTGTAGTGAAAATTGTCAAATTAGTCTTCATCCGATGAGTTCTCACAATGAACTCAATCCCATCCTTGAAAAGATGATACTTGTTTTGTTCCTTGTAGAAAATGGACTTCCTCTCATACAGGTATGGACTTCCCAAAACCATCCCTCAAACGTCGAGTGGAACCACATCTAACTATACCTCGTCAATGAAACTGGATGTGATCACAAATCAGAACTTGCACTGTTTAGTTACCTGTACCTGAGCATTATCACAAATCCATCCCAAAGGATATGGTCTTGAATGAGGCCTAGTTTCCAATCCAAAACTATAAAAATAATTCTCTAAAATAAGATTCACTTTTGATCCACTATCAACAAGTGTATCCTTCTTAGTGTGTTTTGAGATAACTCGTAAACGAAACAATTCTTTTCTTTGTCTTCCATCTAGGATAACATTAGACTTTGAAGAAGAAGTACATGAATTGAAACTTGCAACAAAAGATTTACCTTTGATTCACATAGTTGCAACCTTGGTTTCATCCTCAAAATTTGATCCAAGATCCTGCGGTATGGTCGTGGTCTTCTTATTACCCTTTCTAGGATGAGCCCACTTTGGCTTCAATTATGGATGCAACTTCCAACAATGATTCTCATCATGTCCTTTCTTCTCGCAATGAGAACATGTATGATTCTTCCTTTATTTACCCTTCGATTGCTTCTCGAAGTTATGTGGATTCCTTTTTCCTTTACCATTGGTTCCCTTGGCCTTCTTTCGATACTCATACATTTCTTACACCATGGCCTTCATTGCCATGAATACAAAAAATAATGCATTTTCAGTACCGAAAGGATTTGGATTAGAAGAATCCATGTCTTTTATTGAAGACATTTCTTGTTTTCGAAATGCATGCCTTGAACCAATCTCAGGAATGTACTCTTCAAACGATCCTTCACCAAGATTAGATTTGGACCTCATAAGCATTCACTTGCAAATACATGTCAAAACTAGCTCTTATACCACATGATCTAAAAATACCAAATGAGTTCTGATACCAACTTAATCATTAAATATCAACAAAATCTAATACCAATTCATCCCAAAGAATCCTTAGATGTCAATATACATACACATCTAACCAGATTCGGGAAATTAAAGATCGCTTGACTATTTGCAAAATATCATGTGAATGTCTTACTTATCGATAAACTTCATTAATATTGATGAATAACTTGAAATATAAATGAGATGACACAACAGAAAATAAAAGAACTCAAATACATATGCAAATGGCATACATCATTGCATTTTCAAAGTCCCTTTAAATAACATGATTGTTCTTCATCATCTCAATATTCCAAAATTACATTACAATATAGGCTTACAGAAACACAATTTTGAAGACACTCTGAAAATATGTTGCTCAAATGCAGAAACAAAGTACATCGTTGAATTCTTGGAGAAAATTTGTGCAAAATTGATATAAAATCGGCCAAATTTTGAACAGGTGCCGAAAAAGCCTTTTTTTACATGTATAACGAGACTATGGATCTCATACATGAAAAAATGATATAAGACTTTTAAAGATGACCTATGATTACAAAATAAATTGCAAATTCATATTCCTTGCATAAAAACAAATCCAACAAGTATAAATTTGACTACCTTCGAACAAAATACCTTATGGCATGCAAAATGAGACAATGCCAAAAACTTAGCGATCTCTTGCACACAATTAAAGATAGTTCATACCTCCTCGGTATTCATGCTTTCATTGGAATGAATGCACCTTGGAATGTGTGTACAACATTGGGGTGTGTTTCCATTAAATAGGGCGGCCTCCAAAACCTCCTCCACATTTGGCTGCAACTTATTTACTAATTTTAGTGGGAATCTTCGACAAATGTGGAGTCGTTGGCTTAGAGGTTAAAACCACCTGCTATTATAGAAAAGGTCTAGGTTCAATTCTCCACATGGCATACAATTTTTTATGATTCATTGTTTTTTTGGTTATATTATATAACATATGGTTATATATGTTATAACCATATGTTATATATGGTTATAACATATATCATTTAACATAACTCCTGTGCATAAGTGTTAAGCTTCCCAAATTAAGGCTCAAGTCATGTGCTATAGGGTAATACTAGGGGTTGGGGGCTATCCCTTGACCCCTTTATTTCCTCAAATGAAGCTTTAATACAACGTAAATATAATATATGTCATATACATGTTAAGTTCTACCTTGTGGTGCGATAGTTGTTGGAGCTTTGTTAAGACTTAGAGTTAGGGAGGTCATGGGGTCGATTCCCCCAGACTCCATAATAATTTCACACAACATAACCAATACTGGCCAATGAGGGGCTACCACATTGAAGCCTCTCATTATCTATCCAATGCCACGTGTCATTACATCATAAGACCACCTCGATGCCACTTGTCAACCCGTCATTGAACCACCTTTGTTGCCCAGTTAGTTGTACGATTAGTCCATGTGGCACCTTGGGGTATGGTCATGCCACCTGTATGGTCTTGACACATGTCACTATACATACATGACACATGTCCTTTTTACCCCTTTGACTTTTGACTTTGACCTTGTTTGACTCAAAATTTGATTGCCCATAATGTTTGCATACGAGCTTCGTTTGAGGTGTCGTTTGTGTCGTTGGAAAGCTGGCGATGAGGTCTAAGCATTGATATATTATTCAAAAAAAAAATGAGATTGTCAAATTTTGAGCTTTTTTGGATCCCCTGGGACCTCTGTGAGCATTCCAGATCCTTTTGGACCTCTATGAACATTCCTTAGATCCTCCTAGATCAATGAAAGTTAAGGGTATGATGATGATGTGAAATGCATGAATTATGAAGCATGATGTTGAAATGAGAAGTACTATGTGTACGAATAAATTATATTGGATCACATACAGGTCTTATTGAGTTAGTGCTCAGTTGGGGAGATTGGTGTCTTTAGTAGTTTGGTGCCTACACAATATCTTGTTGAGTTGGTGCTCAATTGAAGAGATTGGTGTCTCTAGTAGGTTGGTGCCTACACATTATCTTGTTGAGTTGGTGCTTAACTGAAGAGATTGGTGTATCTAGTAGGTTGGTTCCTACAATATTTGTAATAGTCGGTTGGTGCCTACAAGATTTGTAACAGTAGGTTGGTGCCTACAGACATTTATAAAGATACGTTTTGTGCTTTTCTCCCACAAGGGTTTCCAAATTAAAATTTGTGTACTGTGAATTGATTTTACATGCATTTGTTGTTTTAAAGTTAAGGAATGATTGATGAATGTTCATTTAAAGTAAAAAATATTTTATATTGATTTAACCCCACCCCCTCTCAGTATAAGCATAAGTTAAACATGGGGTTCAAGAAGTGGAATGTTTGGGTCATATTGTATCTCATGAAGGTGTAAAAGTGGACCCTAACAAAATTAAAGCTATGAGGGAATGGCCAATTCCCAAAACCTTGAACAAGCATAGAGGATTCTTAGGATTGATAGGTTATTACCAAGGGTTTATCAAGAACTATGGTCAAATAGCAGCACCTACAACATTATTATTAAAGAAGGAAGTGCTTTATTGGACTCAAGAAGCAACCAAATATTTTGAAAAGCTTGAGGCTATGTGTACAACTCTTGTCCTGGCCACTCCTGACTTCACAAAAACATGTATTGTGGAGTGTGATGCCTCATGTCATGGCATTGGTGCAGTTTTAATGCAAGAAGGAAGGCCCCTTGTCTTTCAAAGGATCCAAATTAAAGGGAAAAAAATACTCAAACCCATTTATGAAAACGAAATGTTGGCCATACTACATGGAATTAAGAAGTGGATCTGTTACCTAATAGGAAGACACCTCAAATTAAAAATAGATCATGATAGTTTGAAGTAATTTCTTGGAGCAATGGTTATCTTCAAAAGAGAAACAAAAATGGGTTACAAAGATTCTAGGTTATGACTTTGAAATTAACTACAAAAAAGGAAAACACAATGTTGTGGCATATTCCCTTTCAAGGAAAGAAGAAGAAATAGAAGGTTCACTATGTGTTATTTCTATTATGCAATCTGATTGGCTGGAAGAAGCAAGGATGGAATGGAAGAAATATCAAGAGGTATGCCAAATCATTCAACACCTACAAGAGGGCCCCAATTCATTATATAACCTTTTATTGAAGAATGATTTGTTGTGGTATCATGATCGCCTATATGTATGTAATAATTCCCAACTCAAACAGAAGGTCCTTCTGGAATTTCACACTTCTCCTATAGGAGGACATCTATGATTCTTGAAAACGTACAACATGATCAAGAAGGATTTTTTCTAGGAAGGCCTTAAAACTGATGTTGAAAAGTTTTTGTATGAATGTGTAGTCTTCCAACACAATAGAGGAGAGACAATCAAGGCACCAGGTCTCCTACAACCATTATTTATACCAAGTAAATGTTTGGAATAAGTTTTAATGGAGTTTTTTACAGGGTTACCCAAATCTAAAGGAAATACTCTCATCATGGTAGTATTGGATTGACTAACAAAGTATTCCCATTTTTTTCTCTTTCTCATCCTTTTAAAGAAATTACAAATATAGTTTGAGCTTTCATGGAAATAGTTCAAAAGCTACATGGATTCCCCAAGATTATTGTAAGTGACAAAGATCCAATTTTCACTGAAATTTTTTGGACTAGATTATTTTCTTGTTTGGATACTAAATTGGCTCATAGTTCATCTTACCATCCTTAATACTATGGGAAAACTGATATTGTCAATAAATTTCTAGAAGGATATCTATGTTTCTTTGCATCTAATAAACAAACACAATGGGTCGAGTGGTTGCCCTTGGCAGAATGGTGGTACAACACATGTGTCTATGCTTCATCAAAAATGTCCCCATTTATGGAACTTTATGAATATAATACTCCATCCATCACATCACCCTTGAAAGGGACTACAAAGGTTCAAGCAGTGGAAGATCGCATAGGGAATCAATGAGAGGTTCTAAAATTTTTGAAGGACAACTTGGTTATGGCATAAAATAGGATGAAACAATAAGCATATCAACATCGCAGTGAAAGGGAATTTGAAGTGGAGGATTGGGTGTTTCTAAGGCTATGACCATATAAATAGATGTCCCTCAAGAAACAAAAGAAGGACAATAAATTATCACCTAAATATTATGGGCCCTATAAGGTTTTTCAAAGTATTGGAATTATGGCTTACAAATTGGAGTTTCCTCCATCGTCACGTATACATCCAATCTTCCATGTTTCTTTCTTAAAGAAGGTAATCAACAACAAGATCCAAGTCCAAACTATTTTACCATAGATTGATGAAGAAGGGAAAAACATACTAAAACTAGAAACAATCCTTGAAACAAGGACTGAGCAGTTGAGAAATCGATAAATTACTAAGTAACTCGTCAAATGAAAAAAAAGACCAATGGAAGAGGCATCATGGGAGGATGAATTCTTATGCAAAAACACCCGTGGTTAGTCAAGTGTTGAGGACACCACTTGTTTGAAGGGGAGGGGCATGTTAATCCCTAGACAAAGCCCCACGTTATGTATCAAACCCCTTATTAAGCCCTATATATTGAATTATTACATTTCTAGTGTTATATTTGTATGTAATCTAGAACCCTTCATTGCACTCATAATTGTACCCTTTGTCCCCTATATATACTAAGGATACTTAGTCTTAGGATCATCTTATATCATCTCATATTGTCTTTTGAATTAAATATATTGTAAAAGGAGGTTTCCCCCTTAAAGTGGACTATATTCATTGACTTTTTATCATTTTTAAGGTGTTGGATCACAATAAATCAGATTTATTAAAAAAATGCATCATTTATCTTAGGCAATAAGCCATTTGTATTGTCTTATTGCCTTCAAAATTAGGCAACAACAAAAATACATTAGTGTCACATGTGCATCATTGACAAAAAGTAATAATAAATCCTATATTACAACATTTATAGAAAAATAAACCTATCATAGAAATTAGAGAGAACTTACAACCAAAAACATTGTCATTGGAAAATGTATTTAGAAATGCATAAAATATTTTCTTCAAAATACTGAAAAACTCCAATACAAAAAACAATTGTATACAACATGGTCTACTATCTCATGTTGAAATACAAATGTCAAGTATGTTGTTTGATACAAATACTTAACATGATTTCCAATATAAGTTCATGGTATTCCCAAGAGTATGGTTGCATAAATATTAAGTTGTAATGAATAATCCATAAAAATTGAGATGCATAATCATGGATTTGGAAAAAATGTTAAGAAATCCTATTATATATTCATGTAAAAGTTTTATTTTTAGGTGAAAAGTATAGATAATTATTATCATAAATTAGGCTACAAACTTTTTTATTTTTAATAAAAATATGAAAAAAAATTAGCTTAAAATTTTCAAATTTTAGCCAAAATGGTGAAATTTCACTTAAAAAAAACTTTGGATGCAAAGAATGGAGCTATCCACATTCACTATATTTATTTTTTGAGTTCTATTTATAATGGCTTGCTTGCGACAGTTGTAGGCTATAGATTCAAGATCTGTAACCTCTTCCAAAGGTTCTAGAATTGGATGATATGCCCATGATAAGACATTTTCCAAGCTACTTGGAGTGTGGACTTGCTCCATAATTGGATCTTTATCTATATCTTTAGTCTTTGAAGTATCAACATCTCCCTCCATCAAGTCTATAACATTACTTGGAGGTGGAGGTGACCATTGTGTTTGTTGTTGCGTAATGACCTTTCTTCTTCTAGTTGTTTCTTCCTATGTTATTTAGAAATTAGCTTCTCTTTCTCCTTCTTTTAATTTTCCTCTTGTTGTCTCATCTCTTCTTCTCATTTATTTTGATCCTCCTCCTTTCTCAATTCATCTTCTTGTTTGTTTTTTTCTTCTTCTTCCTTTCTCTTCCTCTTAGATTCTAATATTTTCTTCTATTGAGCATATTTCAATTTCCTTTTCCTATGTTTTGTTTCATATGCTTTCCTTTTCTTTTCTAATTTCAATTGGCTATTTTCTTTGTTTTGTATTTTCCTTATCTCCTCCTTAATTTTTCTTTTAAGTTCCTCCTCTTGTTATTTTCTTCTTTTCTCATCCTCGATTTCTTTCTTTTTAGCTTCTTCCCTTAACCTTATCTCTTCAAACCTTCGATGTTTCTTCCCCTTCCTTTCTTGTTTTCTCTGCCTAAGCTAATCTATGGATTATCTCCTCTATTTTCTCATCTGGGGACATGGTAATGAATTTTGCTAAGCCGAGAGATTTCATCCTACCTTGGACATCCTCCCAATCTCTATCATTTTCATAAGGGATTCTTTCCTTCCATTTCTCATGAGAGTATGGCCAAGATAGGAATATCAAGTCACAATTCTTGGCTACAAGACCTCATGGGTCATGTATTCTGAAATGGCCTTGGGGGAATCTGTACTTGAAAGTGGCATTGGCTCCTTGTCTAGCTTGTTTTGGATCTTTCAAGTGGTAGTGATTCATGCTAAAGTTATATGGAATAATTTTTTTTTTGGCTTCTTTAAGAAAAGAAGCAACCAAACCTTGCTAGTAGGAAATTTATTCTAGAACTAACCTATTTGGCACAAACCTGGGTAATAAATGTGGTGATGCAGTGGCGTTGAAAATTCCCAAATAGGTGTAGTCTTATTGCAAGTACTAGCTTCCAATATACCCTATCAGCTTCATGGCTTCCTTAGTTAACCATAGACACTCTTCACAAAATATTATAGTTAACCGTAGATGCTCTTCGCAAAATATGAGCCTATGAAACGGTGCTAAAAACTAATCACAAATAGTACAATAATGTTTCTTGTATTTGTTCTCCTAGAGAACTTGACGGTACACATGCACGAGGAGTTCTAAAATGTGCTTTGATACCACTTTGTAATGACGATATCCCAAAGTAATGGGAAACAATTCATCTCTCAATTGGCGGTCAAGTGACACAGAGCCTAAAAGTTTCTGGTTTTGGTTTTCTAGAAATTCACCTCCCAAATAAAAGGGAGATCCTCAACTTTATGCTATCAGTTGAAATATTTATTAGAGTGTACATTAATTTGTTGATTGCATGTACTAATTCTTTTATTCATGTGTTTTACTTATAGGTGTAATGATGACTATGTTGGTTTTGACTACCAATAAAGGTGGAGCATGAAGAAAATTTTTGGGTCTAGCAGTTGCACATATTGGATAGGAAGATCAAAGCAATTGTTGCATAATTTTGAAGGACTCTTATTGTACATGTGTATATAGATGCACTGAGGACAATGCATAAATAAGGGGGATGGGAATGTAATACCCTGGCTTCATCCCCGAATTATAAATATATATTATATATGATACTTAGGCTGGTGAGACGATATGATTAGGTCGGAGCACCTATATATGACTCTTAGGTTGGTGAGCCAGTATGTTCAGGATGGAGCATTTGTAAATATGGTCAAAGGATAGAAGGCGTGTACTATAAAGTGTACATATGCACTAATTAATAAAAGTAACACCATGACTGCAGACCAAGGGATGAAAAGAGTATGGGGGACTAAGACTCCATAAGTGGGAAGGGGGGCTAAGGATTGGGTAAAGGGGGATTAAGCCAAGGAGGCTAAGAAAATATAGTATAATAATTACCTAACCCTTTATATTATTATAATATATAATAATATAATCCTTTGTACTATTATATTATATAATAATATAATATAAAAAGGAACATGCATATTTAAAAAGGGGGAATTTGATTTAATTATGAATTATGTTCATTTCCTGGGGGTAAGGTTGGCTAGAGGAGTTTCTCTAAGGAAATATGGTGACCGAGACTACAAAGTTTCCCCATGGATCCCAGGTGGACCCAAGTGTGTTTACACTTTTCCTTGGGTTTCCTTGGAGAAGGTTGGAGCCCTGGAGGGAGAAGTGTGGGGATAGGTTCCCTAGTATGAGGCATGGAGGTTACCTAGGAACCTCTGAGGGCAGCTGGAACTCTTGGAGCCACAATTCTTTGAGACTTCCTAGTCAGTCTGTGTTGGAGCCCTGGAAGGGTAGTGGTGCATCACAAGGGATCGTAGTATGGAAAAGGGGGCACATTATCTTGGGTTGTGCAGGCTGATGGGGAATGAGAGATTGTAGGTTGGAGTGTTGTTGAGGTTTGGTACCTTGGCCTAGACCATGGTTGACGTTGATTGTGGACCTTAGATAGCTTAGCCATTGTTTTTTCCCTGGTGGATTCATAGCCCCAACTCAGGGGTGATCCATTGCTGAAATTTTATGAGCAATGAGATCTATGGCTAGGTGGAACGTCGTAGGTCTACAGTCAGTTGGTGTTTTTATAAAAGATAAGTACCTTGTTTATATGTTTTTGATGTTATTTCATTATGTATTGATTTGTTAATTGCTGAATGCTTATAGCATCTATGTATTTTTACATTCCTAAATTGTAAATGTGTTATGCACAATTCTTCTTGTAAAATTTTATGATGGAACATGGGCTCTAATATGGTATCAGAGGTTATTTGTTCTTATGGTGAAATCAAAGGGAAATTGTGAAATTTCCTAGTACCCCACCATCCTAGCAAGCACCAAGGTGGTCGAGTATACTACAAAGTGTAGGTCGGAGTGCCTATAAAGATGATCAAAGGTCAGAGAGCCTATATTATAAATTGTACATATGCACTAATTAATAAAAAAATAACACCACAACTGCAGACCAAGAGACGAAAACAGTATGGGGGGATAAGACTCCACGAGTGGGAAAGGGGTCTAAGGGCTAGGTAAAGGGAGCTTAAGCTAAGGATGTTAAGACAAATATAATATAATAATTCCCTAAGCATTTATATTATTATATCATATAATAATATAAGCCTTTATGTTATTATATCATATAATAATATAATATAAAAAGGACATATGCATATTTAAAGGGGGAATTAGTTTTATTCTCCATTCTATCTCATTCACTCCATTCTTACCATGTTGACTACAGGAATTGCTCTGGGGAAGATGGTGATCGGAGACTACGAACCTTATCCTGTGGATCTTAGGTGGATCTAGATGTGTGTACACTTATCCTTGGGTTTCCTTGGAGAAGGCTCGATCCGTAGAGGGAGAAGTGTAGGGATAGGTTCCCCGGTGTGAGGCCTAGAGGGTACCTAGATACCTTTGAGGGTAGTTGGAACTCTTGGAGCCAAAATGCTCTGAGAATTCATGGTCGTCCTGTGCTAGATCCCTGGAAGGTTAGTGGTGCAACTCGAGGGACCGCATTGCATAGAAGGGGGCACAATACCTTGGGTTGTGAAGGCTAATGGGGAATGAGAGATTGTAGGTTGGAGTTCTACTGAGGTTTGGTACCTTGGCCTAGACCATGTTGGTACTTATTGTGGACCATGGTTGGATTAGGAATAATTTTCCTTGGTGGATTCATAGCCCCATCTCGGGGGTGATCCACTATTGAGATTTTATAATCAGTGAGATCTATGGCTGGGTGGAACGTCGTAGGTCTGCAACCAGTCGGTGGATTTTTAAGAGATAAGTATTATGTTCTCGTTTTTATGTTAAATTCTATGTTGTATGGTTTATGATGTGAATTATATAGTGATTTTCTATGTCGGTGTATGTTATCTAACATGTTTTATTTAAATGTGAATGTTATGGTGAATATTAGAGGGAAATTGGTGAAATTTCCCACTACCCAACCATCCTAGCAGGTACCAGGGTGGCCTGGTACACTACAAAGTGGTATCAGAGCCACAGATTCAACATTAGACTTGTTTGGGCCAAACAAAACGAGGAGAGGTGAAATATTTCTCATATCTACAAACTGTTTGACAAAATGAGAAAAAGAAGTGTGGTGTCCTGGAGCGCCATGATTGCTAGATATGCTCAAAATTTGTTGTGTTGCTAAAATGTCGCTCGATGTATTAGTATTTTATTAGCAGTATGTATTTTTCTACATAGGATTTAGAAGCCCTTAACCATCTAAGAGATAATGTGGCATTCACCCAATAATTTTGTAGCCTTTTTCTCCTATTCATAAATAACATATTGATGTGTCAAAGAGAAATACAAACTTTAAAATCCTATAGTAATACAAGGTGACCAAATCGTTTGTGGCATTCCCTCAAACATTGAATATCTTACTGCAATGGTAGTTATGATACAACCAGGCTCTTCTTCGGCCACCTTCAATTCCAAAATCAAAATCACTTCTCCATGTATTCTCTTGCTAGGTATATCCATCAAGCCACATTCACTCCTGAATACCAACTCACGCAGATACCTAAGTGGGAATCACACATCTTGAACATAAACTCTAGGAGCATGGATTATAAATATGATTTGATATTGCAGAAGTCTAACGTCATAAAAGAGATGAAACAAACACATGCCCAATTGATTATCAATGGTCTTGAGAACACCACCTTTTTGGGAACCAAGCTTGTGAACATGTATGTCACATGCAACAGTCTAGTTGATGCGAGTTTATTGTTTGATGAAATATCCAATAGAAATATCTTTTGTTGGAATGAAATTCTAAGAGGATATACAAAGAATGGTATGTTTGAAGAAACCCTTCGACTTTACCACCAAATGCTAAAACATGGCATTTTACGTTTCCTTATGTTCTCAAGGCATGCGGTGACATGTTGGCTCTATAAGACGGTTTGGAGATTCGTGATCTGGTTGTTTCATGTGGGATTGAATTAGAGATTGTGGTGGGTAGTGATCTTATAGATATGGTTTCTAAATGTGGAAGCATAGAAGATACACACCAAATGTTTGACAAAACGTCTCAGAGAGATTTTGTTTCATGGAATACAATTATATATAGTTACACCTAAACCGAGAAGAGGGAAGAAGGCTTTTAAACTCTTTGTCCAAAATGAAACAGGAAGTTATGGAACCCAACTTGGTTACCTTTGTTAGGCTTGTCCCCGCTTATGCATATAGTGTTGTTATTCAACCTTGCAAGCAATTTAATAGATTTTTTATCAAAAGTGGTCTCTCCATGTTTATCGGGAAACACGATTTGAATGCAAATGGATCATTATGAATTCATCACCTGGAATATTAATAAATGGAAAGGCTAATAAAATGATTCCAGATTGGGTTTATGATCGAGTTTTCACAATCGTAGTTATCATTTGTAAGTTAATTCATAACACAACATTTACACAAACACATAGAGACACTTATCTTTTTTGAATTAAACATTAAATGCATACGGTCATTCCACATTCCTCCCATCCATAGACCACACTGCTCATAATCTTAGTAGTGGGTCACCCCCGAGCTGGGATAAATTCTACCAAGCCAAAAGGAATCCTAAGCCAGTCTAAGGTTTGATAATCAACAAAATTGCTCAGTCCAAGGTGCTCAACTGTTGCAACTAGCCTAGAGTATCTCATTCCCCACATGTATGTCCCACCCCATGAAGTGTTCCCCTTCTCTACTCAACATTCCTTCGATTTCCCCAGTTCCCTTAAAGGGATTTAGTAACAGGACGAACATGAAGTCTCATAGCACTATAGATATTTCCCAGTGCACCAGGGAACCATTCTCAGTAGTTTCTCACCCAGAGAAAACTACTCACGGGCCTGACATCCCGCCTCTTCAACATCATCTAGGTCTGACAACCCACCTCTTCAGCAACAACACGAGCTTGACAAACCACCTCTTCAACAACAACATGGGTCTGAAAACCCGCCTCTTCAACTCCCAAGCTTTCACCCAAGTACAGGAGATGGAAACCAGGTATGAATGATGGAATAATCATCCAGGAATAATGACAAGGGCATCATAGCCAAGATGGGGAATTACATTATAAACTCAAATTACATATGCATGTGCCATATGTGACACTTGGAACATAAGGGACTAACTTTTTCCCCATTATGTAATTCATTCCCCTCCTTTTGGGAACTTAAGATAACACATTATTATAAGACTTAGGAATTTTAGAAATAATAATATTATAATGTTTCTTGGGATTAAGTCCCTTGACTTAGCCCCTTATCCTTAGACTCTTATCCCCCCTTTCCCATTCTAGTGGAGTTTATTACCCCATACTCTTTGTCTTCTTAGTCTGCAGCAATGGTGTGATTTTCATTAATAGTATGAATGATTACATGTTACAATAATAGGCTCTCTAGCCTTTTACAATCTAGTATCTCTGGCCTAATAATCACATAGGCACTCTAGCCTATAATATCCTGGCTCTCCATCCTATAAATATATGTTTACAATTACACTGGGTATTAACATAGGGGTATTACATTCCCCTCCCCCTTATTTATGCACTGTACTCAATGCATTATATACAATGTACCTTCCAAAAATTCTTCAAGAAGCTCCCTGATTTTCCTATTGAAGTTTGTTATACTCTTGGTGCTCTACTTTCCAAGTAACAATTCATGTATTCATACTTCAACTGGAAGTCATTTTCTTTATTCCATAGAGTTTTTTGAGGCAATAATGTTTCCCACTGTAGCATTATTGAGATGCCTCTTCCTTGCTGCACTCACCCTTCTAGGCTTGGGAATCCTTTTACTGCTGCAAAGTCCTTCAGTAATCCATATTTCCAAGGATTTCACACACAAGGAGAGTGTCAGCGCAACTCTAGACCCCCACTAAGGATATGTATTTTTGGAAATCATATGAATTTAGTGTCCCAACAATAGTCTTTCTCTCCAAGTATCCCAACCTCAATAACCATCATCTCATCTGTATCACACACACAATCATCATGAAACAATAGGAGTTCTGAAATGTGCCAATTTAGGTTTACACCTAAAAATACGTTCATTGCATAAACAACATCTAGCCAATAAGATGACATGTAAAAATTTGGTATTACCCCTGGATTAGCCTTAGATTTTTGAACTCTTTCAATCATCATACCGAGTGAATGAGAAAGTATGGTAAAATATAGTAGTCCAGCTAAACATGTGACTAGTGGTTACTGCAGTGTATGCCAATGGCACCCATGCATGTTTGAAGTGTAGACAATCTCTTTCTTCGTACAATATAGCTATCAACGCCATTGTATACACATAGGGTTATTGTAGATTCGCGATGGAATAGATGACATCGGACTTGAAGAAAAATATTTTGTCCTCTACCCACACACTGGATGGAATCTTCTTGATATCATATTGTTCATGAAATTATTCCTCAAAAACCTTTGACATAAAAATATTAGATTGTGGTATCCTATAGTACTTATCCAATTAGATATGAGATAAAAACTCACACACTTTCCATCCTCATTTTTTATAGTATTATTACTTATGTTGGTATGAAAAATGATCCATTCAATAGCCTTGGAACAAGACATAACTGGTGTCCTTACTTTAAAAAAATGTAAATGAGATTTCACACCTTTTCGTCTACTTTCCTTATCTCGGGGTCATTGTTGGGAACTATATCGAGGTATTCTTCATTATGAAATTTCCTATATACTTCCCCCATCCTGGAAAAGGGGTGTGAGCACTTGTAATGGCCCCAATGTCTTTAAAAATAGGCCTTTGTTATTCTTCCTCGGGTGCGGGTATCTGAATGACATATTCTTTGTATGAAATATCAATTTCAACAGGTGTCTACTAGAAGGTTTATGTTGTCTCCTTGGGTCTCTTTTCTTTAGGGGATTTTCTAGGTGTTTCAGTAGGATTTCTCCTTAGAGGAATGTTACTTTGAATAAATAGAAAATAGGAAGAGTAAAAGGAAAAATCTTCTCTGTTTATAACAACATTCCTTATTATATAAAATTCTACATTGAATTACTAGTCTAAAATGAATTTGGCATACAAAATTGAGAAAGAGTTTGTAGCTAAATGAGAATCATACATTTATTTTCATAAGAACACTGAAAAACTCCATCCCATATTAATTTTCCATTGGCATGCACTAGTATATATTGTAAAAATTTCGACGTTCTATTTGCAACGTTATGGACAAAATTGGCCATATTGTCGAAAAATAGAGGAATTTTTTTTTTTCCATATTGCTCGATAACGTCGCTATTACCACATTGATGTCTCTCTTGCTATGTTGTCGTCTCTCTTTCCATGTTATCGTCTCTCTTGCCATGTTTTCCACATAGTCATCTCTCTTGCCATGTTTGTGACATAGTTGTCTCTCTTGCCATGTTTGTGAAGATAGTTGTCGCAGTTACGACGTTGTGGAAACTAGGTTTTCCTCCTCCAATGGTCACCTAGTATTTTTACCAAGTCAACTTTGACTTGGTCAATTATCGTAGGAATTGTGACATTATAAAATCTATAAATATGTTGCATTTTATAGATGTTGCGACAAGTTTGTTATAATAACGACACTTCAAAAAGGGTTTGCGGGTCTTCTCGGCTAGAGTACAACTATTAAAATACATTGTACTAGGGCTCTTCTCATTTCATTTTAATTTTCTGATCTATCAAATTTTAAAGGAAACAACTATTAAAAGACATTGTACTAGGGCTCGAGTACATGACAGGCAATGGTGACCTGTGAATGGGGCAAACGTTGAAATTTTTTCAAAATATTTCTGTATAAAATCATACATCCTTGAGTCTTGAAACCCTCCCATACCGTCAAGGCATGTGTCTAGTCTAACCATGTCAAATTGCGATGCATACAGGCACATATTGAAGAAATTTCAATGTTGGCCCCATTCACTGCTCACTATGCGGGGTCAGTGCATGACATTTTTGGTGGTTGAATTGGAAGTTCCATGACATTTCAAGAGAGTTCCAACAAAGATTCTACAGATGGAAACAATGACATTTGACAATGAGACGCCCATTATGAACGTTGTTGCAAACATGGACAATCTCAAATATTATGTGGTTGGGACATTATACATCCTTGAGTCTTGAAACCCTCCCATACCGTCAAGGTAGGTGTCTAGTCTAACCATGTCAAATTTCGATGAATATAGACACATATTGAAGAAATTTCAATGTTGGCCCCATTCACTAGTGCTCACTATGCAGGGTTGGTGCATGACATTTGTGGTGGTTGAATTGGAAGTTCCATGAAATTTCAAGATAGTTCCAACAAATATTCTACGGATGGAAACAATGACATTTGAAAAATATGAGACACCCCATTATGAACGTTGTTGCAAACATGGACGATATCAAAGATTATGTGGCTGGGACATCAAACATCCTTGAGTCTTGAAACCCTCCCATATCATCAAGGCATGTGTCTAGTCTAACCATGTCAAATTTTGATGCATACAGGCACATATTGAAGAAATTTCATTGTTGACCCCATTCACTGCTCACTATGCAGGGTCGGTGCATGACATTTTTGGTGGTTGAATTGGAAGTTCCATAACATTTCAAGAGAGTTCCAACAAACATTCTACGAATGGAAACAATGAAATTTGACAAATATGAGATGCCCCATTATGAACATTGTTGCAAACATGGACGATATCAAAGATTATGTGGCCAGGACATCAAACATCCTTGAGTCTTGAAACCCTCCCATACCGTCAAGGAATGTGTCTAGTCTAACCATGTCAAATTTCGATGCATACAGGCACAGTTTGAAGAAATTTCAACGTTGGCCCCATTCACTAGTGCTCAGTATGTAGGGTCAGTGGAAGAAATTTCACTATGCTCATTCACCTTCAAGGAAGGCCCCATTCACTACGCTCACTATGAGACATCCATTATATTGAATGTTGATGCAAACATGGATGATCTCAAATATTATGCGGGGACATCAAACATCCTTAAGTATCGAAACCCTCCCATACCTTCAAGGAAACTATCTAGTCTAACCATGTCAAATTTCAATGCATACAGACACATATAGAAAACATTTCAATGTTGGCCCCATTCACTACACACTTTGTGGGGTCGGTGGAAGAAATTTTTTATGGGTGTATTTGAAGTTGCATTTCAAATTTCAGGATAGTTCCAACAACAATTCTATAGAAGGGAATGACAAACATTGGCAATGAGATGTGCATGATGAACATTGATGCAAATGTGTATGATCTAAAATATTATGTGGGGACATCATACATCCTTGAGTCTTGAGACCCTCCCATGTTGTCAAGGCATGTGTCTAGTCTAACCATGGCAAATTTTGATGCATACAATAACATATTGAAGAAATTTCAATGTTGGCCCCATTCACTGCTCACTACGTGGTGTCAGTGCATGATATTTGTGGTGGGTGAATTGGAAGTTCCATGACATTTCAAGAGAGTTCCAACAAAGGTTCTATATATGGAAACAACAACATTTGAAAATGAGACGCCCATTATGAACGTTGTTGTAAACATGGACGATCTCAAAGATTATGTGGTCGAGACATCAAACATACTTGATTCTTGAAACCCTCCCATACTGTCAAGGCATGTGTCTAGTCTAACCATGTCGAATTTTGATGCATACATGCACAGTTTGAAGAAATTTAAACGTTGGCCCCATTCACTGCTCACTATGCGGGGCGATGCAAGATGACATTTGTGGTGCATGAATTGAAGCTTCTGCGACTTCAACTCAACTTGGTAATTCAATAATAAAACCCTCCTTAAGTATTATGCAGGGAAATCAAACATCCTTAAGTATCCAAACCCTCCCATACCTTCAAGGAAACTATCTAGTCTAACCATGTCAAATTTTGATGCATATGGGAACAAATTGAAAAACTTTCAACGTTGGCCCCATTCACTGCTCACTGTGTGATTTTGGTGGAAGAAATTTATGATGGGTGTATTGGAATGTCCATGTGAAATTTCAAGATAGTTCCAAAAATGATTCTATAGAAGGGAATGATGAATGATGACAATGAGAGGTGCATGATGAACATTTATGCAAATGTGGACGATCTCAAAGATTATGTAGGGACATCATACATCCTTGAGTCTTGAAACCATCCCATACCGTCAAGGCATGTGTCTAGTCTAACCATGTCAAATTATGATGCATACAGACACATATTGAAGAAATTTCAACGTTGGCCCCATTCACTAGTGCTCACTATGCAAGGTCGGTGCATGACATTTGTGGTGGGTGAATTGAAGCTTATGCGACATCAACTCGACTTAGTAATTCAATAATAAAAACTTAATTCTAATGGTTTCCATATAGCTATGGTTAAGGCATCAAGACTCATCACCTATGAATACAATCTCCTAATGGTGTATGTATCCCAAATAATGGCTTATAAATATCCCCTCTCAAGGGTGTGTGTAGTTGTTTAAGACCTCCTTTTGTCTCATGAGCCAAAGAAGATTTGTTTAGGTCATATGTCCATTTTTTATACCTTTGATCATGGTCAAGACCCAAAGATCCATCCCTAGTATGCAAAACCTCCTATAGGTGCCCATATCCCACTCGAAGATCAAAGATCCCTTTTATAGGGTTTACATGGAACTTTAAAGCCGTGTTCATGGATCAGATCCTTAAAATATTTATACAATACTTGATTCCATTTATTTCCTCCCCTTACCATGGTTAAGACCCCAAGATGCATCCTTGCTACTCAAAAATATCCTAATGGCACACATATCCCAAATGGAGGCCAGTATCCCTTTTAATGGGAATGTGTAGTGATTCAAGGACCGATTCATGGATCATGAGTCTTAAATGTTTTATTTAGGCCTTAATACCATTTATTCTCTTCCATGATCATGGTCATAGTCCTAAAACCCATCTCTTGTGTCTAAAACTTTCAAATTGTGCCTATATCTCATTTGGAGTACAAAGATTCCATATGAGGGTTTGTGTGGTGGTTCAAGGTGTCATTAATGGATTGTGAAACCTAAAATATTAATTTATATTCTATATTCCTTGTTTTCCTTCATCGACCATGGTTAAGGCCTTGAGATCCATGCATGGTATGAAAAATATCTCAATCATTACCATATCAAACCAAGAGGCCAATGATCCATGTTTGTTGTTGTCCCTCAACCAAGTTTTGAGAAAACATTGGTCAGGTTTGACCACCTTTTTGGACTTTGACAGGCTGGTCGAGGATGGAGCACCCAGGCGGAGATGAGATCGCGAGATCTCACTTGATTTGTGGACCCATCATGGGGTTCTTAGGGTTCTGTATCAGGGTTTATGGGTTGACCCATGATTAGGCCTTGTTATGTAAAAGTATAAATAAGTGTAAGAATGTAATGTAAAAGGAGGGGGGTGTAAGTAGCTAAGTGCAAGAGGCAAGTAGTTTTGGATTGCTTAATGCGATAGACTGTGTATGTAAGACTCTATTCTTAGTAGAGGAGTTTTCTTTGTGCCTTGACCTGATTTTGGGAAGGTGGATCTAGTGCTTAGTACGCAGATCATCTGTCTGGTGCAAAGCTTGGCTCTGTGGCTTAGTGCACAGGAGCAGAATAATGTAAGAGATTGAATACTAATAAAGAAGAAGAAGTCATTGGTGGACGTATCCCCACACTGGGGTGAACTGCGTATATCATGTGTTGATGGTTTTCTTTGTGCTATGATGTTTATGCTGTGAATTTTCTTAGTGCACTAATGGTTATGAATGATAGATAGATCTATGAATGATTAGTGCTTTATTTATGTTCAATGTGCTTGATCTACTTTATCTTGCTAAGTGTGATGTGTATTTTTTCAATATTACTGCATTGATCTATTCTTAGGGTTTGTTCTGCGATGTGAATAAAGATGATAAACTAATACATGTTGTTCTTAAGTACCCCATGAAGTGATTGTAATCACAGATTTGTGTCCCAGCTTGGTCACAGACACCTAAGTCATGTAACCCCCCTGCCGCTACCTCAGGTGAGACTTTGCCTACTTCACAGGTGTTGCCGAAAGGAATGGTAGTTAGGGTTTTGTTGGTGCGTTGTTGAAGCATTGAACCCTGGGTCTGTCCTTGTGCCAACAAATGGTTCTGTTGTTGGGATCTAAAACTATGATTATTGGGAACTGATGTAAAAAAAAGAGAAGCTTTGTACGTAGATTTTTTTTTGTAGTGCGCAATACGCTACTTGACTTGCGAAGCTTTGTGCCAAGAGAGTAAGTTATTCTAAAGACAGGAGGTAAGATCTTGAAAGAGGTAAAACTTTGTGCTTTGATAGAGTAAGATAAGTGGAAATTTTTGTTTCGAAAGCATGAATCTAGGTATGTTTGATAGATTTTGTCCTAGTCTGAAAGCTAAGGTACAGTTAGAAGAAAGAGTTGATCAAAATAAATTTGATAGAAATAGAGAAAGATATGGTATTCCTATGCATAGAAAGAATTTTTTGACTAACAAATGGATGCAGGAACCTAGAAAGAATTTTTGCAGATTGCAGGTCCAACATTGTGATCCTAGTGCACAATACAAGAGGAAGAGAGGATTAACCCTATGTTATAACTGCAAAAGACTGGTAAATATCGCTAAGGAATTCCCTGATGTAGTTCTGATTTGTCTTTGTTGTAAATTTTTTGGTCATGAAATTGAGGATTGTCCAAGAATGATTGCTAAAATAGAACAAATGAGCATGAGACAAGAAAACAAGAGCATGTTAAAGAATCATCAAAGAAAAGAATCAGAGAAAGTCCAGACTCCATTAGAACAGTTAAAAGAAGAAATGAATGATCACAAAGATGTCAGTTTACCAGAGATATTGAAGGTAAAATAGCGCATAAGTACAAGAATAGGAGACTTTGACATAGATTGCATCTTGGATGAGCAAACACCAATGAATATTATGACAAAAAGCACTTGGGAAATTTTGGGAAAGCCTACTATAGTATCTTCTTTGGGGTGAATAGGTTTGTTTAAAGGAAAGATGATAAACATATGTGGAAGAGTTACTAATGTACCTGTTATCATCCATGGAACATCGACTGAAGAGGAATTTGAAATTATTAAGTTTGGTGAGAACAACGCCCCTTTTCCTCTTTTGTTAAGAAAAACTTGGGTCGAGAAGGATCAGATAAGAAGGAAAGCAGAGGAAGAAGCTACAAAAAAGAAAAAGAAAGAACTAAGGCATTTCATAGCTAGGAAAATAGAGCGACTGACAGAAGAACGAGAAGTTAAGTTGAAGCAGCAGAAGGCAAGAGAAGTAGTTTTTGAAACAGGAAGAGCGCAAGAAGGTTTGAGGGATCCATCCATGCAAGAAGAAAGTATCTCCACCCAGGAAGTGGTAAGGGAAGGAATATTAACTTCGAACCCTTTGAAAGCACATCAACAACATGAAGTTACCATGCTAGAAAAATATAGGAATAAGAATGGAAAGAGAAATCCAGAAACAATTAGAGAATCTCAGATGACATGAAAGAAGGCAAGGAGGCTCAGTAAGAAGAAAGCCAAGATAGAAAATATATAGGAAGTTACAAAGAAGAGTTCGTAGGAGGTAGTTTTGCAGAATTTGAACCTTTCCAAAACAACAGAATTGCGTAGAAAGGGACTTCACCCCGACGAAGCTATATGATCGTTTGAGGTGCCCCGATAGTTAGAATGACTCTCTGGAACGGATAAGAAGCGCATTTATGGGTGAAGAGACTGTGTTTGGGATGTTGAGACCACGCCATAATGGACAGATCTACATTGATGGAAGCTGTCCTCCCTGTTGGAAGAATCTGTTACGATGCTTTCTTATTTAACCCATATGACATTGCGCGGAGACCACTTTTCCCCCCTAGTGATCATCTAGGAAGTGATTGTGTGTCAAACTATGATTTCAGAACCTAGACATCGACCATCCATTTCTTACTCCATTTGTGTTAAGAACCAAATATCAATATAGCATAGAAAAACCTCAGAATAAGTACTCAACGCCTTGAAAAATAGATAATTTAAGGTAATAAGCCTCTTCGAGGGGGAAACCTCCTTATACCCCACATAAATGTCCATATACAAGATTCCAAATGAAAATGTCTCCTTGGTATATATAGGAGACTAGGAGGTATAGTTACAACTAATGGAGTCAAGCTGACATAAATAAAATAACAT